>QANZ01047977.1:57665-71716 GCA_003254925.1 Chamaecrista fasciculata
TATAGATTTTTAAAAAAGTGAATAGTGCAAATAAAAGATATATAATAGTGTAGGAGCAAATGAGGGGAAAGGAGTTTTGAAATTTAAATCTAACTTTTGGAATTTATGGAGAATAGGTTACATGAAAAGTTATATAAATATATATATATATATATGGAAATATTATTTGTAGATATTTATTTTAGACTATAATTTTATATGACGATTACCAGAAATGGTTTTAGATATATATAATCCTATAGATTTTTCAAAGCTAAATATTTTTTGAAAGTATTAAAAATTGTTTTAAAATATAATATCCATAAAATTTTTCATAATTATAATATATGTTATTAAATTTTAATAATGATAATTCTTTGATGAGTACTTTACAAAATTGTGATAATAAAAAGTGCATTGTAATTAAGATGGGATTTTTAATTAAAATGTGTTTATCCTTTTTACATTGGGGATATAGGCATATATAGGCTTTATGGAGTTGATTGGACTCATTGTATCAGTGAAGCCAATGGTTGCGAGCCTATATGTTTTAAAAGATTTATTTATCAGCTTTCTGTGATTAATTACTTTGTATAATAGATTTTGGGCTGCTAGATTAGACCATACAGACAGCCTACTTGCCGCTACTTACCTCTAAGTTGCAGAAAAAAAAACTAGCTGCTTAATTTATTATAATTACAATTCAATATCAGCCCATGCATGCATCTTCTTCATTCTTCTTAATTAATTATATATATGAATAGTGCCATTTGTTATTTAAAAGTAATTCGATAATGTTTTTACAAATTATTTTAGCTATTATCTCTTCTTATTTTTTTAAAGATTAGCTATATGATCTCTGGTTGCAGTCAATCATTTTCAAAACTTTATATATATATATATATATCATCATTTTGATTGATAGATTAAGGTAAATATAAAAATATAATATTAATTCATGATCATATGTGAGACTGATCAATTACAATCAATAAAATTTTGAGGTGTAATTTGAAGTTTTTATAGTCACCATACAGATGGAACTAAAAGTTTAGTTGTCGATCAAAGATAGATGTTAATGATTTAGTACATCAATTCTTTAAATATAAAAACAAACAATATTTTTTTTTCAATAACATATTTTTAATTAGTTTAATCCTTCAATTCAATAAAATAATTGAAACTTAACTAGGTTGCTGACATTAATAAAGGAGGTGCTTATTTGGATGTTATTATTAGGTGATAAAGTAATGCTCGAGTCTCGAACAACATGATGAACGGCATAATTTTGGATAATCAAAGCCTATACATGTATCTTAATTATAAAGGATTCAAAGCATATAAAATAATAAAATGCTTTATTTGGTCACCTAATTACTTAATTGTTACATGAGACAATAAATGTTACATTAGCATCAATTGTCACTTAGTTTAAGTGAGGGGTTAAATTAATTGATTGATTAAGGATACATGTATCTTTCTTTCAGAAACTAATTAAATTGAAACAGATACTAGCTATATTATAACTAGATTATTAACTTATTTTAAACTTTTTGCATGATCTAATCATATATAACACACATATGTTCAACTTTGTCAGACAAATTTAAAAATGTTGTTTTGCTACCAAAACAAATGACCCTTTTAATTAAGTTCGGCGATTCTGTGATTGGTTTATTAGCATCTTATTTCTTCAATATTGATATTCATAAAGCCTCATTGTGCTTACATAAAAAAGTAAACGCCCAATTGATTATAAACTACTAAATCGGCATCAAGAATATTCAGATAAAATCATAAGTTTTTTAAATACAATATTTTACCCTTGTTTTTTTTATGCAAGCTCATTAAAATAAAAAACAAACATAAGACTATTTACAACTTTTCTTCGTGTAAATTAAATAATAAGCATGCAAATACTATCATACTAGCTAGCTAAAATTTGATGTTCTTTCATTGATCATTTTTTCCAAGATCTGTGTCTTTCTTATTTATATTAATTATTTAAAATAAATCATATCAAACGTTAGGACAGCTTAAGTAGTCATTAATTGTAAAACAAATAAAAACGAGGATATTGTGATAAAACTTCAGACATACATACCGTTCGTACAATCAGGAAGAAAAAATAGCTTCCGTATTTTGACTATGGTATCTCCTTCCTACATGAAACGGAAATTAATTTGTCAGAAATTATTATTTCCCTCTATTTCCATAAACTGAAATATTGTGAGCTTGCATTACTATGGACTAAGGTGACATAAAAATAGGGTTGGCTGTACCATTATCTGAACCTACCAAGACAGTGATAAAATATATTCTTGATTCTTCCCTCTCCCTTTGGTCCCTTTCTCCCAAAACATTGATTATAACTCAACAAACTATCTAAAAAACACAGGATATATATCAGGTGGAGCTAGGGACCCCTTCAAAATCTGAAGAGTTTAATTTCTTTATGTTAACTTTATTTTTAATGTTTACTTTCAATTTGCATTGTTTCTCACAACTCACAAGAAAGGGCACATAAACCAACTTTTCTATTTAAAATTATTTGGTGGTTGGAAAATTAATTTGATGAAGAAAATTAATTTCCCATACTGAATGTAAAGTTGTCTTGCAAGACTTCTGAACTATGAAGAGGATGTTTGATAGATCTACTGCATATTATTGTGATGGACCACCTGAAAAGTAATCATATATACCAACACACACTTGCAACAAAATTTCAGATAGTTGGAGCTAGCGGGGTGGTAGTAATTGCATGAATCTTTGGTCCTGTGTCTTTGAAAATTAAATGTGTGTGAGACCAATTAATTAATCAAGTAAATTAATTATATATATATATAGAGTACAGACCAACCAGATTGAAGTATAGAGTGGTCCACGAATCACCTGATTTTAATGCTTATGTCTCTTTAATTAGGCTTTGTCTTCTTTTTCTTTGATATCTATTTCAGGTGTGTGGATGGGGTTAAGACTGAGCTTGTGGACAAGATGGACTCTAAATCTTTCTTTCAAGTATTTTTTTTCCTTTTTTGACATTAATTTACGAGAATTATTTCTGCAAATCAATCAGAGAAGCTCTTTAAAGCTTGAATTTTCAAGAGCTTTTAAATGAAACTTAATTAATTATGAGGCTGATTAATTAATTATTTTCCCTTTTGCTAGCTGGACAAGTTAATACATATATCTCAGCCTTTGTACCCTAATTAGATGACATATGCCCAATATCTTACCATCTTTTAAGGAATATATCATTACCATAGATCTCAATCTAAAAAGTAAAACGCCAGCGGAAAAAATGAAGAGTATGATAAAATTAAGAAAATACCAACTTACTTCTCTATGGTTTTATGCACATCAAATGAAAAGGACTATGTGTATGATATCTATGAGATAGGAAATTCCAAAGAATAAAACAACATATCTTAGATTCTAAAACCCTAATAATAGATTCTGATAGCAACCTTACCTTATGCAAGTCTAAGTCGCTTGGATGGAATTTAATTTATTATAACACCCAGCAGGAGGCATTCATGAAACTAAATATATATTGTGTACATGTGGACCATACATATAAATATATCTATCTATACATGCATGATCAATAACTTATATGTGAACATATTATATATATAATGTGGTATGAACCCTATGCTAGTCTTGGTATCTTTCTGGTATGAAATGGGACGTTTGACACATACGGCAAGCTTTAATGCTGAAAATTGTGCTAGGTATAAGTACACATCTGATTACCTTCCTTTGTGGGTAAAGGTATTTAGCTATTAATTTTATGCTCACATTTTGTTATGCATTTTGAATAATGAGTATATTATATTTGACCACTTATTTGTTGGTGGAAGCCCTAGCTAGGGCAAAATAAAAGGACCTATGTAGATAGAGGGTGAGATGAAGTGGTAGAGGCGAATTCGTAATCATGCTAATGAATATCATCATAAAGGCAACGTCCTTCTCATTATTTTCTACCTTCCTCTCTCTATCCTATCCCTATCTTTTCAAGTCTCAACCAAACCAAACCACACTAGGAAATACCCAATTAAGAAACTCCCTCCACTCACCACAGCATCCCTTTTTATAGTCACGAGACTACTGTCCTTTTTCTTTTTATTTTTTTTTTGAAGTCATATATATATGTATAGTACTATTTTTCAAAGATAATTTCCAGAGTCGCAATTTTAAAGATTTTATAAAAGACTGAAAGTTAAGTTGATAATTAAATATATATATTTGAGTTAATTTGTCTTTGCTCATTCAATTTGAAGTGAGAGAGAGAAGGCGTGGCAGAGGAACTGATAGAGAACTTTCAAAGCTCTTTTTCTTCCACCATCACTCAACTAGCCCAATACATATTGCAGTCTCAAACTGAAAGTCTCACCATTTTATAAAGAAATATATAGATTTTTCAAAAAAAAAAAAAGAAAGAGAAGGAAGGCTGGGTGTGTGTATATATAAGTAGTTGATGCGAAAGAGTGTTTGGCAGTCTCATCGATACATATTTTTCTGTTCTGTCTCCCTCGATCTATCGGTACCATGTAGGTGTTCCCCCACTACTCCTCCTACACCTTGACACACACATGGTTGTGATTAGCTTAGCTTAGCTTGCCTTGTTTACTCTCTTGTTCTTGTGGTCTCACTCACTCGAATAATGAATGTTGTGTTGTTAACAGGAGACCAGAAGATATCCCACTGGACCTGAACCATTTGCCAGACGAGTTGTCGATCTCTCGAGATGGCAAACAAATCCTGGAAGATGGGTGCTCCTCAGGAGGGAGCAGCAGGAAGAAGAAAAGCGGAGGGAAGGAAGAATGCGGGAAGGTGTACGAGTGTCGATTCTGTTCCCTCAAGTTCTGTAAGTCTCAGGCTCTCGGTGGTCACATGAACCGTCACCGACAAGGCTAGTCCCCCTCCCTAATCCCTCTACTCTCTCTTCTACTCCTTGTTCTTTTTTTGATTTGACATGTTGTGCAGAGAGAGAGACGGAAACGCTGAACCAAGCTCGACAGCTGGTGTTCCGCAACGACCACACCATAGCCGCACAACCCCCTCCTCCTCCTCCTCCTCCTCATCTCGGGTAACTACCTAACTAACTACTCCCATCAATCAATCATGCATCTCTCATTTCTAATATTAATAATTATTCAGATGCTGTCAACCAATAGCCGCAGCAGCAGGCAATAGCAACAACTTGGTGGACGTCCGATTCCCGAGGTACCTATCCGCTTCATCCTCTCCCCACATATCTCAGGCCTACAACAATCTATACGCCTCCCCCTCATCACGTGACTACTATGTGGGTCACGTGCTACACAACCACCATGCCGGAGCCTACGTCGCCGACTCAACTAACTACACGTGCATCGGGGCACCCTTGCCTCCCAATCCCAAGGAACCACAAGACTCCTCCCTCACCTGGGGAACACCCTACTCCTCTCTTCCTCCTCCCATCAATCGCTTTCCAGATGCCTTCTAATTCCTTCCTTAATCCATACCATTAATTATTTACTTAATTCAANCAATCCCAATCCCAATCCCAAGGAACCACAAGACTCCTCCCTCACCTGGGGAACACCCTACTCCTCTCTTCCTCCTCCCATCAATCGCTTTCCAGATGCCTTCTAATTCCTTCCTTAATCCATACCATTAATTATTTACTTAATTCAACACTACACCTTCTACTAGTACGGACACACACACATCGATCCACTATCTAATGTAATTAATTATGTACTATCACTATGAGATGATGATCATGATGAGAGTGTAGTGGTAACTATAGTAATTGGGTGTGTTAATCAATGGTATTTAATTAAGTAGATCAGATCAGATCAGATCAGATCAGATGGGTTTATGTAGTAGTAAATTGTAAGACAGCTTTTGAGGTCATGACCAGAGTCAGCTAGTTTGGCTATTATATATTGCTGCTCTGTCAAAGTCAAGTGTGATGAGATGAGATCAACCCTGCCTGCACTGCACTGTGTGTAGTAGTAGTAGTAGTAGTATTTTGTAAGTGTATGCGTACTATTATTAATTATTATCCCCAAACTGGGACACTTGCTACACCTTCTTCTTCCGCATCAAGTTCCATATCAACTCCAACTTCCCCTTTTTCTCCATTCCCCCTTTTGCATCCCAACAACCCACTACTCTTTCACTCCTCTTCCTCCTCCGATCCTCCTATTATTTTTATATTATATTACAATAATATCATCAATAAAAAAATCAATTTTTTCACATGTTTTTTTTTTATTTCCACAGTACAAAAAACTATGTTTCATTAGTTACTTTTCAACCACATATCTTTTCATACTGCTAATGTATCGGTTGCTTATTAAGTAATCTTCATTATTTACAACTTCCGGCATATATATGCATGTTCACTTGACTTGCAAATTGCAGTCTACAATAGCAATTGCGGCCACGAGGTTGTTGTAGCGATACTGATCACAACAATCACATTCACCGCAACACTTATTTACTTTGTTTTTAATCTAACGTTCCAAATTAAATCAAATAGCACATTTGGTGATGGTTTCACCGTGCGACCTCTTTCTTATAGCGAATCGATCCCTCTTATGTTATGTTTACACTACAGTCAACGATCGTGCATTTGTAATTGACATTTGGCTAATCAGGATAATTAATCTATATATTAAAATGTGGAATATATGTAGTATATCCTTTAACAAAACTAAATATCACCGTCCACCATTTTTCCTGTGTAAGTAAAAATAAGAATATACTTTTCTTATAGCAGTGAGTTATACAGTGCACTAATTAGCTTTGCATTTGCACAGTTTTGTAATAGGAACATACGGAACAACACAAAGTCAAACTACAGTACTTAGACTAAAGCAGTGTCTGCTGAAAGGCCATTCAAAACGCAGCCGTTTACGACCACACTTTTCTCCTTCTTGCGAAAGCTATATTGTATTGAGTGCGTGTACACGTACAGAACGCAATCTTTTGGCAAAAGCACTTTATAAAAAGATTTCAAACAATTAACTCATGCAAGTTATTTAAAGAACTACAACACTTTAATCATAAAATGCATCATGCTCGTGCATGTAAGACTGAAAATCCAGGACAGTCAGATATATCATATATGTATGTGCAAAATTATGAAGATAGACAAGTTTTGAGACGAGATAGATTAATTTTGACATTGTAATTCAGTTCAAATTTAACTTGGACTGTCCATCAAAAAAAAAAAAAAACTTGAACTGTACTATTTATATTATATACATGTTATATATATGACGAATGCCCCTAGCGTCTAATTAAGGACTTTTCTGATCTATTTCAAAAAGCCTTACAAGACTTCAAGGCAACATATATATTATACTGCAAATCTGACCAGAAATGGTTTGGTTTTTCACATGCATGTTCACAAAAATGTTTACAAAGCATACAACCACCCAATTTTGTCTCACTAAAATTAAGATCATTAGTAATTGTATATTTAATATTTGAATTTTTTAAAAAATAGATATGAAAACACTTAAAATTTTTTACAAAAAAGTCATAAAATAACATCATCTTTTATTATAAAGAAAACTTTTTGAGTTAGTTAACCACCAACCCGTCCAATTTTTAACCATTTTTAAATTATTCATTGATTTTTATTAGTGTGATTTTTTGGTTTTTTCTTTTTTGATTGAACCATAAATTTCTTTTACTTATCCGTGTGAGGATTTAGATAAAGATTAAACTTATTAGCATCACGAACAAACAGTTAAAGTCCACGATTCCAATGATCTAAACTTGATATTTTCACTTGCAGTGCAACTCACTGTATTAAATTATTGTTAATCTTTCAAATAAGACCAGAGATCAATTTTCAATCCAAAAGATTGAACAGGCCAGTCTAGTACGGCTTTAAGAAATAAACAGAATTTTGGGTCTGTGTCGTTTTAAACTTCGATTTTATATCATGAGCAGAAGGTCTAATTTGTCCAACACCTACTGGAAAATTCAGAACATATAAAGAACCGAAAAGAAAGTATTTCCAGAAGCAGCATGCGCATTTAACGTCTCATTTTTATATTCATTTATTTCATTCCAATCAGGAATATATACTGCAGTTCTGAAAACTTAGATTATTACCATTTATATGTTTTGATAACTAAGTAGTCTTTATTTAAAATGTGAGATATAAGTATAACTCAATCATTTTTTTTTTTGTTAAAAACGTAATCATATATTGGAAGTTTTTTTTTTGTCCAAAGAACTTCAATAAAACCAGCAAAACAACACCACAGTACAAAACAAGATCAAGAAAGCAGCAAAAAAAATCCCAAAGTGACAAAAACATAAAGTTGAAAAACAAGAATATCATCCAATTTCATTTCTATCTCCAGCATCATAACGAAAAATCTTCCAAAAATGGGTTGGAGGTCCATTGACTCAATCAGAGCAGCACAACCCACGAAACACAGCCTTAGCGAGCCAATCAGCCCCTTTATTAGCAGATTTAGGCACCCAAACCACCTACAAAGAGTGCAAAGAAGAAGACAGAAATCTCACCTCATGAAGCAAACCTGCACAATGCCAATCCGGAACACCACAATTCCCATTGTACCAGTCAACCAGATTTTTACAATCAGATTCAATACACACATACATCCTGTATATTTAAATCACAAACCACTTGCAACAATTCCCATTGGAAGTTAGATTACATGATTTTGGCTGAAAAATAAATTAATTTATATGCCACAATTACATTATACAAAAAAAGCTGTTTTTTATCATAAAAAATGTTGTGTTTTTTATTTTCTATTTTTTATTTTATGAACTAGTCTTATTTTTAATTTTTTAACAGTTAAGAAAAATGATTATTTTATAAATTCAAAATTTTACTCATTTATTTTTAAATTAAATTAACTTTAAAAATTATAAATTTTATGTATTTTTTAGTTAGTTTAATACTTTAATTATCATTAAATGATGGTCTTAATATAATTTGAAAAACTTTTTTTTGTGAGGTTATTAGTAAATACAAGTTCTTTTTAAAGAATGTTGAATTCTTTTGTCATTTCTTATTTTCAAATAGTTTCATGAATCGATTTCAAGAAAATTGTGGCAAATGCATATTTTTAATCATAATTTCTTCTAAGAAAGAAAAAAACCATAATTTCAAATTTTAGTAATGGGTGTCAACAGATTTATTTTTTTTTCCCTTTGAAGGAATGAGATGCATTTTCACTATTAAGGAATCAACGAGTTACTAATTAATTGAAGACAAAAAAGTGAAGTTGAATGCTTTCCCAACTCTAAGAAAAAGGAGGTCTGGTTCAACAAACTGCAGTGTCATCAGTGATGATGCATATAGCAGCAAACAGTAAGAGTAATGTTACAATTCCATTTTCACTCAGACTCTAAGTTCTTTCAGTTTTGTTGCGGTTGAGGGTTTTTCAGTGATCACTTTAACAGCACTATATAATATATATAGTATAATTAGAAGGATAACAGTAAGTCATTATGGTGGTTTATCATAATTTAAAATATGGCAAAGGTGATTATTGGGTTATTTTCAACTTCTTATTAGTATAAAATATTTACATAAGAATTTTTAATATCAGTACTCCAGCTATATATATATAATTAGTACTAATATAATGCAAATCAATGATAAAGTACATAATTTATTTATTACATAATTAAATTATATTAATATTTAATATTATTTTATGAATAATTGCAAAAATGAATATTTTAATAGCATTTATGTTATATAATTGTATCTATAATTTCTCTAGAAATAAAACAATATGCCGACTTTTTCACATAAAATTAAGTAAACTAGCTAGTTAAGTAATTTGGCTATGTGATCAATAAATAAGAGGTTTTATCATTAATTTATATTTTATTAATACTTGTAATGAAATTAACGATTGTATAAATATTTAAAGTAATTAAAACTAACAATTCAAGAAAGAAACAACTAAAATTAATCAATGACAAATGTCTTAGACGAAAAAAGCCCTATTTCTCTTGAGTAGGATATGGTTTTGGTTGACTCAAGAATATTTAATCTTGAAAAAAAAAAATCGTACATTTTGTTTTGGGTTTTAAGAAATTAAGGTTTACTTGTTCTTAATCAGTCTCTTTGTTTTGTGTGTATAATTTAAAACCATTAAAGCATTAATAATATAACCTTTGTACCGTAGGGTTATCTTCTATATATGCATAAAATTGAATGCACCTGTATTAGACCAACCTAAAACTTTTGACCCCACAAATGGTTTACTCTCTCTCTCTCTATCTCTAGGTATCTTATAGACAGTGTGAAGTACTCTTGATACTTTAATGTCTCTCTCGGGATCAGGAAGATAAGAGAAAGAGAGAGAGAGAGAGGATTGATTTGATATTTTGTGATATAATGTGTGTGTATCTCTGAAGCATACATATATAGGGCCAGAACTACACTAAAAAAGTTGCATTCTAGACTGATGCATATACTGAACAAGAATAAGAAAGAGAGTGCAGCCTCAGTCATATATAAATATATGTGTGTGTATCTATTCTCTCCCTGGATAAAGAATAATGACCCTGTTTATTCACCATCCCTTAGTCCCCTTACACTTACACAAGTGAACCTCAGCCAACGTTTAAAGCTGCTAATGCCTACCTAATATATATATATATATATACATATGTGTTGCACTTGCTTTAATTTGTGCAATTCTTCTTCTTCTACTTCTTCCTTTTCAAAACCAAATATATTCTCTATATTTGGTTCCATTTCCATCTTGCGGCCACTTCCTTCAATATATATATATATATATATAGGGCATCGGGACGCATTAGTGTGATTGACGAATGCTCTTAATTAATTAGTAAAAAGTTAATGATCAGAAAGTAATCTAAAGCTAAGTACTTTTTCTTTGATCGACGACACGTACAGCTCGATGTAACGTACTAGCTAATTCAACAACTGAACAAGTGGCTTCTTGGTATATTAATTAGTTGAGACAGCTTTTTGTAATATAATGGTCTTATTCTGATAAAGTTCAAATCGAGGAAATGGGATTGCACCGTAAGATGACCATAGATATATAAAGCTAACATATGTATAGCAGTCCAATGTGCATGCTTATAATTGAATTTTAAAATCTTCTAATGTCCAAATGCCAATTCTTTAAGATTGGATTTCAATAAACAGGGATACAATCTCAATATCTATACTCCATGAGTACACATAAAATTTTTTTATTTCGTCTCGGGTCTTAGTCTAGGTAAAATAGTAATTAGACTCAAATATGAATATTAACTGAAAAGTATTTGAGTCTATATTATTGTCGGCTATTTTTTCTAATAAAAAAATATTTTTTTCATCAGTACCTCAAGAAAATTAAATTGATAAAAGAAAATGTTTTGGTAAAATTGATGGATATATATATTGGCCAGTGGTTGTGGCCATTACTTTGGTGGTACTGCAATTGCATGCAATAACAGTATAGTAGGTATAGGTGCAGGTAAGGTTATAGCCTTAGTGGTGAATAGATGCATCAATCTCGTGGATTAATTAACCAAACTGATGCAACCTTGCAAAAATTGAAAGGGTTGGACCAAACTGAAAGCATACCAAAAATGGAAAAATACAAACATGCATGAGCCCCCCATGTTTCATTTCTTTTCTTTTCCTTTATATGTGTGTGTGTATATATATATTATGTATGTATGTATGTTTGTGTCATGGAGTTTCAGTGGATGAAACACTCACTCCTCACAACTCACAACATTGTCTTCTTTCAGCTGTCGGAACCCCAGATTGACGAAATAAAATGAATTATATATAAGCAAACAAATAAATTGAAAATTACAGAAACAGATAGGCATGCATGAAATTAATAAGTTGGTAGAATCTGAACAATGTGAAACTTAGTTGTCTTGTCCAATGATTGTACCACATTGTTGATGAACAGTATGAATAACAGTGTAAAACATCTTTTTTACTGCAGAAGTTAAGAAGGTTGGGAGGGAGATCGAGTCAAGCCTCATTTCAACCTTGTAGAAGAATTGGGCTTTCTAAATGTGGAAATTCAGACTGACTAAAAAGTATAGAGGAAAATATGTAGTATTATTTGATGATATAAATTAGGTATACATATTGTTATTTATTTACTGCGGCTTATAACCTTATTTAAATTCAAACTAAATAAGAAAATTATTCAAGTAACTAAAAGAGCCTCGAGACATGAGAAAGTAATAGCTAGACTATAGCTTTGAACTAAGTAAATTAAACTCAAGTTGTGATAAGATGAGGGCTAGGAAAAAGCTTTTCATATATATATATATATGAACACCATATCTATAGTATTTTTACTTCTCTTTTTCTTTTATTGTTATAGATTAGGCAATATTTAATTTTTATTTGAGTGAGAGATCACATAATAAGAGTATAACTCTTTTAATAACAGTGTCTTCACTAATTCTCAAATTGGAAACATTACCTATAGTGTGATTAGAGTTAGAACTCTCAAAACCGGTCAAAGATATAGGATTCACTCATTTAACCAACTAAGTTTTGGTGAATCAGATTAATGAAATTCTAATATTTCTCATTATCCAACTCACCTAGCCCACAACCCATGAATTAAAAAAAAACCTTTTTTAATTATTTTGTAAGATGTGTAAGTATAATGTAGTTAATTTAATTTAAGACTTGAAGCAACATTATGTTATGGATTTACAGTATGTTTAAAGTTTGTTATGTTATTATTTTGTAATTGTATGAGTGCACAATTGATATGTTAAAATCAAGTGATATGTAATATAATGTAATCAAATTTTTTAACTTATGAAAATTAAGAAAATAAGAATTAGAATATTTCTAATGTAATGAAAAATAATTTGAAACTTCTAAAATAAAGAAAGCAATAAAGAGGTGTGGATTTCACATGCTTGGCGAGATGTGTTGAAAAAATTTTGACTCAACAAAAAATTTCACTCATATGAGTTAGCTCGTCCAATTCATAACTCATGGTGACTGGTGAGCCATATTGGATGACTTAGGTCGGCTCAACTTTGATAAATTTTTTTTTGGCTAAGATATGAGTATCTCCCGTCTATTCGTGTAATGGTCTAAACGAAGACTAATTTCATTTGGGCCTCAGAGATAAAATGGCCAGAGTCCTTCAAACAATATCGACTCTAGTTTAATTTGATAATTTTAACTAGAGTATTTACTTCTAGCACTATCAATCACTTGCTTTATTATTATTATTATTATTATTATTATTATTATTATTATTATTATTATTATTATTATTATTATTATGAATTTTCGAGAAAATAGGAGCCATGTGGTCCTCATATAATTATTATATACTTTTTTTATATATATTTATCATACTTAAAGTTAATTATTTCAATAAAAACTTTATTTATATTATATCTCTTTTATAAATTGTTGTACATACAAATTTACTTTTAATATTTTGTATCATACAATTCATCATGCAAAATAAATTGATATGTATTTTATTTTTATTAGTAAATTTATATAAAAAAACACCCTACACAACTTTAGTATATATTTTGTTTTTCTTTTATTTTCTCTTGTTCAGAATGCTTTTCTTTTATAAAATTAAAAATTAAAATAAATAACATAAACAAAGCAAAATGCAATGAATTCACCTAGAAGGGGGCCTGGGCCCTGGGGAAGTGAGCATTAACACCCAAAAAGTCCTTTTGGAAGTATAGGGAGGATCTGATATAAAAATAATATTAAAACAAGAAAAAATATATAAAAAAAACTTCGGGGCACCTCAACTTTTATTCAGTAGTCTCAATATAAAAAAGACAGATCCAACAAATAAAATTGAGGTACCTCAAAAATGGTAATGTTCCATATCAAAGCCCTTAAAACAAAGTAAATGGGATGATTTTGATTCATACTCTATATTTTTTGCAACACAAGAGTTGATAATATCCTCTATAAGGACATGGATAATTCATGCAAAAATCTTCTAAGGTCTTCATGAGGTGCATACTTTTTTGGTCAAATTTCTGAAAACTAGGATGATGAAGAACTAAGACCCTTTTTC
>QANZ01047990.1:0-10673 GCA_003254925.1 Chamaecrista fasciculata
TTAGACCTATTGGATTTAAATATTAAATATTTTAATTCAATTATCTAGAGTTTGAGACTTGGTGAGATTGACTTAAAGATATTCTGGGAATTCTTTAATTCAATATTGTTGGGATATAACAAATTAGTTATAACTATCTAAGAGTTAGTTAGTTATTTTAATTTATTAAAATTCCACCAAAATATTGGGGAGGATGGCGCAAGGAAGGAGAGAGAGATTTGGGAAGATTTGATCTTCCAAAATTGATTCTCCAAGATTGCATTTTGATTCCAATTTTAATATTAAGGTAATATTTTAAAATTGGAAATCAAGTCCTAAAATTATGATATTAAGATATCATAACATTATAATTTGATAATTATATAATTTTAGGCTTTCCTAAAATTATAATTATCAAAGTCCCCAAACCCTATAAATAAGCAAGCCATAAGTCGACTTTGCTATGCCAATTCTAGAGAGAGAAAAATTTCGATTTTGATCTAAGTCTAGAGAGAGAGTTCGCAAATCTTGAGAATTGGATTCTTGAGAGTGAAATCACAAAAGGTGAGAGCCTCATGCACATAGAGTGAAAAATCGACTTAAGCCTAGTTCTTCTTAGAGAGAGAATTTCGATTTTCTCTTGGTGAGGAGAGAGGAAGAAAATCGCACCCTAGCTTTCCTAGAGAGAGAAAGTGGCGCAATATTAAGAGTTAATATTGTGAGCCAAGGTTGTGTGAGATCAAGAAGTGTTCTTGATCAAGGCGCCACAAGGTTCTTGACAATTCAAGAAGAGTTCTTGAACTTAAAGAACACCCGTAGATAAAGGTTCCGGATTCACTTGAGAAGTGAAGGAGGCTAGCACCTAGGCATCTCCAAACTGTTCGTGTGGATTACCGGCGGAGGAAGGACGCGTCACGTGGACTTCTTGGGAACGCCCCGTTCAACTAAAGCGATTGAAACTCTGAGGTATACCACTTAACCAAAAGTTTTAAATTCAGCTAGCGGATCCGTTCGGGAATTCTTGGACCTGGGCGTTTATTGTTTCTTTAAATTTTAAATTTTTCATGCTTCCGCTGCCTTAGGCGCCCTAGAATTCCCAACAAAAGCAACTCCAACCTTCATTACAAATATTCACCTTTAACACAAATTCCAAGACAATTTCATTATTATTTCATTTCATAACAACCACAACCAAAAAGCCAAAATATCATTTTTTTTTTTATTTCTATCTTATTCCATTATCAATTATCAATTCTACCCCTATACAATTTAAAAAAATCCATATAATTATTTCAACCAACCACCATCATTACATACCTTTTTTCATAATTTCACATCATATTTTTTTCATTACATCTCAAACTAATCCAAACACTATTTTCATTACATTTTCATTACATAATTTTCTTATTTCCATTTGATTGCATAAAATCATCATTTCATTACATACTTATAATCCAAACACATCCTGAAATGCAATGCTTGGTTTGAAATAAAAATGCCATCCTCTTTCTCGACTCCCGTACCTTTAATAATTAATTTTTGCCGTTTGCGCCGTGCATGCAGCTATTGCTCGAATAGTTGCTTTCATTTATTAATATTTTTTTCATTTATTAATATTATCTTACGGATACAATGCGGAGCGGTCACTTTTTTTTTTTTGGCCAAAGTAGCGGTCACCTTGATTACTTGATATCTGATATTTTGAATTTTGTAATTCATTAAACTAATCACAAAAATAAAAAATCCCCGTCGGAAAATAGAATTACAATTGATCTTATAATATTATTAAACAAGTTATGTCTAGTGTTTTTATAATATTATTAAACAATAATTCAGTCTATAGAATATTTGCAAAGATTGTTAAATCAAGAAAACGAAATATATAGAATTACAATTGATCATATATAAAAGATATTTTTTATAATAAAAAACATCAAAAAATTTTGATAATATTACTAAAATATTTATTGTTATACTTCATATATATTAGAAAAATAATTTTTTTATAAATGTAAATATTATAAATTTCTTTATATATTTGATAGTATACTTTCAATATAGATAGCCAACTCAATCGAGTCAATCATATTTTTCCAAGATTCAAAAATACATGTCCAAACCTCGATGCAGTCATTTTGAACTCCAACACCTATGAATCGTTGACCATCGCTTATATTGATCTCTTTCTTCATCTCCTATATTATAAGTTACACACAACGCCAAAAATCACATATACTTTGATTTCTTGATTATGCCATGGCACGAGACAACAACAACAAGCTTCACATAGTGATGTTCCCATGGCTTGCTTTTGGTCACATAATCCCTAACCTCGAGCTCGCTAAGCTCATAGCTCAAAAGGGCCATCTTGTAAGCTTTGTCTCAACTCCTAGAAACATCGATCGCCTTCCAAAACTACCTCTAAATTTATCACTTTTCCTTCAATTTGTTAAGCTTCCTTTACCAAAAGTCGAAAATCTCCCTGAAGATGCCGAAGCCACCACCGACATTCCCTACAACGTTGTACAATTCCTCAAAAAAGCCTATGATGCTCTCCAAGATCCTCTCACTTGCTTTCTCAAATCCTCCAAACCCGATTGGATCATTTACGACTTTGTCCCTTATTGGGTCGGATCTGTTGCATCCGACCTCGGTATCAAGAGTGCATACTATAGTATTTTCACTCCTCCCTTTATCGGTTTTTTAGGACCCGCTTCGTATTTAATGGGTGGTGACCCGATCCGGACAAAACCCGAGAACTACACGGTCCCTCCGCCGTGGGTCACGTTCCCGACCACCGTGGCGTTTCGCCATTTCGAGATCATGAGGATCCAAGACAGTCTCTCCGATGACAACGACTCCGGCGCCTCCGACATATACCGGGTAGGCTCGTCCGTACAAAATTGCGATATTGTCTTGATCCGGAGTTGCTCCGAATTCGAACCCGAGTGGATTCAAGTACTTGAAAATATTTACCAAAAACCGGTTCTACCGGTTGGTCAACTCCCCAGCACGACGTATGATGATGAAGAAGAAAAGGAAAATGACACGTGGCGGTGGATGAAGGGTTGGTTAGACGAGCAAAAGAAAGGTACGGTGGTGTACGTAGCATTCGGTAGCGAAGCCAAACCTAGCCAAGAAGAAGTAAGAGAGATAGCAATCGGGTTAGAAAAATCGGGTTTACCCTTTTTCTGGGTTCTTCGGATCCAACGTGGCCCGACCGACCCGGATGTGCTAAAATTACCCGACGGATTCGAGGATCGGACCCGAGGACGTGGAATAGTGTGCACGAAGTGGGCACCACAGTTGAAGATATTGGGTCACGGGTCGGTGGGCGGGTTTTTGACCCATTCGGGTTGGACGTCGGTGGTGGAGGCGATTCAAAATGAGAAGCCACTTGTGTTGTTGACGTTTCTTTCGGATCAAGGTTTGAATGCTAGGGTTTTGGAAGAGAAGAAGATGGCATATTCTATTCCAAGGGACCATTATGACGGATCGTTCACAAGTGACTCAGTGGCTGAGTCACTAAGGCTGGTTTTGGTGGAAGAAGAGGGAAGGATCTATAGGGAAAACATCAAAGAGTTTAAGGACTTGTTTGTAAATAAAGAAAGACAAGAAAGGTACGTCAACAATTTGCTAATTTATTTCATGGACCACAGATCAAACCCTAAGTTTGGAGGAGGAGATGATTATTGATATTTGATATTAATGTAGTTGTTATATTATATGCTATTTAATTTTAAGCATCAGAATGGCCTGTTCAAATGTAATATAATATATGTTAATTTGTTATGATATTTATTTTGGACCTTTCTGTAATTGATGATCAAGAGAGGGATGTTCAACCAAAAGGAATGAATCCTTTTCTATCACGTTCATTGGAATAGATTTTCTTTTCTCTCTTTGGGGGTATCTTTATTAGTGTTAGGTCAAATTTGTAACACTCTTAAAATTCTATTTAATAAAAAGTCACTTTATAAAAAGAAGAAGAAAGAAATTAAAATTTATATTATTATAATGTCACTAATATCAAAATTCAAGATTACTAATTATAATAATTATTAATTAATTTTTAAACTTTTTAGCTACACTTACTATTATTATTACTTAGTTTTGTTTCCGGAAAATATTTATTTAAAACCTTCAGTGAAAAAATTTAAATATATGAAAAATATATTATATTAGAATAAAAAAACAAGATTGAGATTGTAAAAATCAAACTTACCCTAAAGGGACAAGATTGAGATTGAAGTCCCATCGGGCGGCGGCTATGTTAAAGCCTTAAAGGGACAAGATTGAGATTGCATCATTGCATGGGGCATATATGTCTTTTTCTTCTTATTTCCTCATTAAATGGTTTGGAAAGAGACAGATTGAAATATTGAATGCTCAAGTTCTGAGCCTTCCTTGTAATATATTTTTTCTACATTTAAGATTAATTTAAAATGTTTGAACAAAAATAAAATTAAATGGCGTTATTTAAAATTAATATAAAATTTCAAAAATATTTAAAATTAAAGTAAATTTAAGATATATATATATCTAAAACTAATTTGACCATCTGTTCCTGTACTGTCATTTCTCTAAAGCAGTCTGGTTTGGTTCCATCTTGGCCCTAAGAGTGGACGACCTGGGTAATGCTAACGTAGTTGACTAGCTTAGATCTTTTTGTAAAGAGGCAATTAGTAACTGTGATCATAAGTTGACTAGCATAGATCTTTTTGTAAAGTGGCAATTAGTAACTGTGATCATAAGTTGTTACTTCTTCCATACCTCTTTACTGTGTTAGATTGTATTTGGTTTGCCCGGAACAACTGTATATGGAGAGGCATGCAACCGAACCCAAATGAAACTCTCCATAGAATCACTGCTGCAGTCAATGCTTTTGATTCTGCTGCCACAAACACTAGATCGCTGCAGTTGAGTCTTACACAGAATGAAATGGTCGTCCTCAATGGAGTGGTTTTTAGTTGGAGGAAACAGAAGAAATGGACCCTTCTTGTGGCTATTATTCTTGTTCATGGTTGTGCAGGGGTCTGGAAGTTAAGAAAAGCTAAGAAGAAGAGGCCTAGAAGTATTGAACTTTTAATTTTGGCTTAAGTGCACTTTTGGTCCCAAAACTATGACAAAGGTTTCATTTTGGTCCCATAACTTTTTTTGTTGCAATTTTGGTCCCATAACTATAACAAAAGTTTCATTTTGGTCCCATAACTTTTTTTGTTGCAATTTTGGTCCCATAACTATGACAAAGGTTTCATTTTGGTCCCATAACTTCTCAAAAGGTTCCACCGTTAGTCCCTTGGTGAATTCCATCCATATTTAGCCATTAAGTATGACGTGACATAGTGACTAGGATCATGATGTGGCAAAATAAGATGAAATGGACTGAAATAGGATCTATATGCAACATATTAAAACTTATCTATACCCAACCACAATATATACAAAGAGTGGTACTTCCTCTTCCTCGTCAGCCCAACGAGACTTCCTCTTCCTCGTTCCGCTTCCCGATTCGCCGTCGCCGCCGCTTTGGTCGTTCGACTCTGGCTGAGGATCCCATCGACTTCGTCGGCGCCTTCTGCTTGAAGTCTCTTCTTCCCCACCAAATTGGTTCCTGTCATTACCACTCTTTGTATATTTTGTGGTTGGGTATAGATAAGTTTTAATATGTTGCATATAGATCCTATTTCAGTCTACTTCATCTTATTTTGCCATATCATGATCCTAGTTACTATGCCACGTCATACTTAACGGCTAAATATGGATGGAATTCACCAAGGGACTAACGGTGGAACCTTTTGAGAAGTTATGGGACCAAAATGAAACCTTCGTCATAGTTATGGGACCAAAATTGCAACAAAAAAAGTTATGGGACCAAAATGAAACCTGTCATAGTTATGGGACCAAAAGTGCACTTAAGGCTTTAATTTTTATTAGAGATGTAGTGTTAACTTTGCAGGGTACTGACCATGGATTCCGCTTTGCTGTCCCTTCCAAACATGTGGCGTCCATCCTTGTTTATGGTGGAGGCTCCGCTGACGAGACCTTAATCTGCAAAGACATTAGGTCCATTGGAATAGGTAGGAATTGGATGGATTTGGACTGTGTATGTTGGTGATCATTTCCTTCAACAAGTAAGGAATGACATCTCCCATGGGTCTTTCAGGTCATGTACTCACTTTCTTTTTTATAATATATAACTGTGCGTTTTGAATAAAAAAATAGTATATATGTAAATTAAATTAAGGATAAATTACAAGGATGAATTAAGGATAAATTAAATTCAGCATCTTGACCTAGAGTTATATTTAACCGACTATTAGAAGGAAGGATCGATCTCATATATATATATATATATATATTAGGGGCTTTGCGTGCCCTAACGGGCACGCAAATATGTATGTAAAATAAATAAGTGACTAAATTGTTAACTTAATAAAGAAAGAGAGACTAAATAGTAAATTTTCTCTTATTTTCAATTTCATAGACTATAGTTTTAAACATGGACGACCAGAAAAGGGTGAAACCATATAATATAAGATATATATATAATAGTATAGATGATTGTTAAAGAAATTAATCGTTTATCTCATGAAATACTATTTATTGCATATTTAGAAATCTTAAATATTATGGTCGAATGATTTAATTAAAATACTTTTTATTGATATACGATATAACAATTTGTGGTTGAAACGTCCATGATATAAAATAAAATACACTCTTGAGTGGTTGAATACTTAAATGTTGCATTTATTAGACGGGTGGTTATGGTATGTGTACATAATTTGAAGTTAACATTGTGCTTTTGACAATAATGTATTTTTTATGTAGGGTAAATTATATTTTGGTATCTTGTAGTTTGGTCATATTTCATTTTCGTACCCTGTGATTTAAAAAGTAACTGTTCGGCAAAATGCACCAATTCCTAGAGGGGGGGGGTGAATAGGATCTCAAAACTTTTTCGCAAACTGTTAAGGAGTTCTTTATATAAAATCAGTTTCTTATTAAAAGTCACTTCCTTAACCAGAAGGGTTACTTAAAATAAGTTCCTTTATATAAAAACCTTAGTTCCTTCACAAAAACGTTCAGTTCCTTCAGTGAACAGATCACTTCCTTAGAAACAGATCACTTCCTTTAAAAACAATTTGTTTCCTTAAAACAGTTGTCTCCTTAACAACACTTTTATCAAACACTTTGTAACAAAACCTTTTCAACACTTAACTCAAAGATATAAAATGCGGAATAATAAAGAGTTAAAGGATAGAGAGATTGACACCACGATTTATAGTGGTTCACATTGAGTATAAGCCTTGATATGGAAGTCTCTATATACTACATCTACTCCCCGAGCAATGGCAAGGGAATTCGTATATTAATACTTTGTAGGCAATCGACCAATACAATGGAATCAACCTAAGATTAGGATCACCCCTAAGGTTTTACAATCTCCCTTTTACAGTCTCAACAAATCTCACGAGCAGTCTCCAAGGTTCCTATACACTCCTCTTATCTTACAACCACACACGGCTCACCACTAGGGTTTCACAACAAACGAGGAAGGCAACCTACTACCACTAAGGTTTCGAACGAATCAGACAATAGATGAAGTAGATTGTGTCTCTCACAAAGAGATAGGTTTTCTCACAAAGAGTAGGTTCACACTAAGTGATTCTTTCCACAAATGATTTTCCCACTTAGGGTTACAACACATGTAATAGCACTAAGCTCTCTGAATTCTCTTAATAGCAGCTTGAACAAATCAGAATCGATAGTCTTCAACGTTTGAAGGCTTCTCCTTTTTATAGTCATCGTTGAGGTTGAGCTCTATAAGGAAGTAATTTGAATTCTTTGATTTCCAAATGCTCCAACGGCTAGGTCATCAATAATCTTCAATTTTCATCAATGCTCATTCAGCTCCAACGTTTACAATTCATAAAAATCATTCTTGCTGTCCACTTTATTCGAATTTGAATTTTGGCTCCATAAGGATTCAGCATTAACGTGGTCAGGATCTGGCAATCAGAATTTAAGATATTTCGATATATAGATCCTCGCAATAAACACAAAGTATAAGTTAGGAAATTAATTATAATCAAAGATATTATATGAATAACACTTAATCAACTCAGATTACATGTTTCCTAATAAAGAGCGCATGTAATCACAAAGATCTTCATTTAAGAGCTTGCGCAATATTTCCAGATTTGTTTCCTTTTTCATCAAGATATGATTATGATCTTGCTTCAATAATTATTAGATCGAGTTAAATCAATTAGCATCAATCATAATTCATGTAATTAATAATTAAAACGATTATACAACATTCTAGAACATCAAAAATATTTATTACAAAATTTTTGTGAATTATCAAAATAAAATCAACGATAAAGGATGTGCAATTAGATTCTCACGGATCTTTAAGGAATTGACACACAGACGAGTTCATTGATTTCCCAACAGTAACACTTTGATACCCTGTGATATTCTTCATTAATACTTTGGTACCCTTTTGGAGTTATTTTGTAATTTTAACCATAACAAATTTCGCAAAAATTACATATTGACCCCTAATATTTTCAAAAAATTACAAATAGGTCCCTGGATACATATTATCAGAGACTAAAATGAAAACTATAAACAAATTTTGGGGTCAAAACATAATTTTTGAAAAATAGAGGTTAGAAGGTAGAATAGCAAAACAGTCCCAAATTTTTTTTTTATAGTTTTCATTTTAGTCCTTAGATACTATGTATCTAGGGACCTGTTTGTAATTTTCTAAAAATATTGGGGGTCAATATGTATTTTTTGCAAAATTTCTTATAGTTAAAATTACAAAATAGTTCCCAAAGGGTACCAAAGTGTTAACGGAGAATACCACAAGGTACCAAAGTGTCATTTTTAAACCATAGGGTACCAAAGTAAAATATGACCAAACCATAGGGTACCAAAGTGTCATTTATCCTTTTATATATAATTGAAAGAAATCTTATAAAATAATAGAGGCAAAAATATTTTTGATACCTCTAAAGTATGAGGTCAGTTTTAGTTGTGCTTCCAAAGTTTTTTTAAGTCAGTTGTACCTCCAAAGTATGAGGTTAGTTTCAGTTGTACTCCCAAAGTTTTTTTAAGTTAATTGTACCCCTAGTGTTTGACATTTGAGTCAATTGTATCCTCAAATTGAGAGTACGATTGACACAAAAAAAAATTGAGGATATAATTAACCCCAAAAAATTTTTAGGGTACAATTCAAACTAACCTCATACTTTGGAGGTACAATTGACTCAAAAAACTTTGCAGGTACAATTAAAACTAACTTCATTCTTTAATGATATCAAGAATACTTTTGCCAACAATAAAAATAATAGTGTGAATGTGTGATAGTACTTTAAAGGGATGGATTAAATACTTTAGGCTAAAGCGTAAATTTGGTCTCATATCTTTTGCTCAGTTCCCAATTTGGTTCTATATCTTTTTTTGTTGTACTTTTGGTCCCAGATCTTTGGGCTAGGTCCCAATTTGGTCTCACATCTTTTTTTGTTACAGATTTGGACCCATATTTTTGGGTTAATTGCAGAATTGGTCTTATATCTTTAGGTCAGGTATAGAAGTGGTCCCATATCTTTACAGAAGGATCAACTAATAATGGTTGATACTTTTACAAAGATATGAGACTAATTTTGCAACTTGACAAAAGAGATGAGAACAAAAATGATATGGGGATAAATTGGGACCTTTTGCAAAGATATAGGACCAAAATTGCAACAAAAACAGATATAGGACCAAATTGAGAACTGAGCAAAAGATATGAGACCAAATTTACACTTTGGCCAATACTTTATGTGGATTTTGCAAAAACAATTAGAGATAATGGGGCATCCATCCGCGGAACTTACCTCAATATTCCCAAGTCCTCTATAGTGAGGGACTGAGGGTGCCCATTCATAAGAAACATCTCATTTATAATTATCTTTAATGCAAGTGGATGGCGTCTGCCCCATAAAAGGATGCCCAACTAACAACCAACTTGAAGAGGAGTGCCTTTCTGGACCAAGGAAATTTATGAACGTAACCCCTAATATCCTTAATCCCAACATTTCTAAGATTAACCTCAATTAACCTCTAATAAGAACAATCTAGAGATCATGATATCCAAAGAACCTCCCCGGTGTAAATTTATAAAATCTTTCACAGATTTACTAAGCTCCTCCACTCGTATAAATACGCCACAACAACTCAGAAAAGGAATGATATCTATCTATTTGATTCTCAGTATTCTACATTCTCATAACTATATATAGTGATTTAAGTATCATAGATGAATTATATAGAAATCAATGCAATTCATTAACTTGTAGGACATCCAGGCCAAAAGCTCCTTCCAAAACTAGGTATCGTCCCATGGCCATTATCTGATTCATTACTTTGAATTTAATTTATTATTAAATTTAACTTATTGTTTCAATTAATCATTATTAAATGATTATATTGATATAACTAAAAAATTAGTTAGAAAAACACCGTGGAATATTACTTTTGCTCTTTTTTGTTTTTTTTTTTTTGCCAAAGTCCTATTTTGGTCCCCCAGTTATGCTCAGCGTTCCAAATTGGTCCCCCAATTATTTTTCGTTCCATATTGGTCCCCAGTTATGCAAAACTTGGTAAAGTTGGTCCCTCTAACAGTTTCTATC
>QANZ01047996.1:16683-44958 GCA_003254925.1 Chamaecrista fasciculata
AAAAAAAAAAAAACTCTAAAAATAAAATACCAAACAAAAGAAAAGAAAACGTGAGCGGCAGGATTCGAACCTGCGCGGGCAGAGCCCACATGATTTCTAGTCATGCCCGATAACCACTCCGGCACGCCCACATTATTGATGTTCTCTTTCTGTGTAATTTAATATATATAAACATAAACATAAATAATAAAAATGTAAAAGATGAAAAGATAAGAAGGCTAATATTATTAGGAAATGGAGATGTGACTGATGTTTTCTTTCTGTGTAGTTTAATATATATAAACATAAACATAAATAATAAAAATGTAAAAGGTGAAAAGATAAGAAGGCTAATATTATTAGGAAATGGAGATGCGATTGATGTTTTCTTTCTGTGTAGTTTAATATATATAAACATAAACATAAATAATAAAAATGTAAAAGATGAAAAGATAAGAAGGCCAAAATTATAATGAAATGGAGATGCGGGGTATCGATCCCCGTACCTCTCGCATGCTAAGCGAGCGCTCTACCATCTGAGCTACATCCCGATGTGGTATTTTTTTATTTGGTCAAAGTCTTATTTTGGTATCCCAGTTATGCTCAGTGTTCCAAATTGGTTCCCCAGTTATTTTTCGTTCCATATTGGTCCTCCAGTTATGCAAAACTTGGCAAAGTTGGTCCTTCTAACATTTTTCATCCATTTTGCCGTTAAAAAAAAGACAAAATTAACTTTTAACTCCTAAAAGTTTAAATTTTTTACATCAAAGACCTTTTTCTCTATAATATAACCAAAATGTAAGAAAGAATAAATAACTTGGGAATTTTAGTATATTTCACACAAAAAATACTTCTTCTTTTTCTCTCTCTCGTGCTCCACTCTGGTTCTCCTCTCTCTCTCTCGTTAAAACCATTCGAGCGCAAGATTCCGAAGAGCGATTCATGAAGCCATTTCCTGACCAATGCGAACTCTGCTCTGTGTTCATCCTTGATGTCGGCATAAATCTGGACGTGTTACCCCTCAAGCTATTTCTTGACGAACGCGTGCTCTGTTCTTGTAAAATGGGCATCGTTTGGGTGTTCATCGCCGGCGCCGGCATCAATCTTGACGGGCTATTTCCTGACAAATGCGGACTCTGTTCTTGTAAAATTTGCACCGTTTGGGTGTTCATTGCCGGCGCCGGCATTAGTCCCTTCGGGTTACCCATGAAGCTACTTTCTAACAAATACGGCATCGTTTGGGTGTCCATCGCCAGCGCCGGCATTAATCCCGGCTGGTTACCCATGAAGCTACCACCTCCTGACAAACACGTGAAACACGTGCACGGTACCGTTTGTGTGTTCATCGCCGGCGCCGGCAATAATCCCGACGGGTTACCCATGAAGCTACTTCCTAACATATACGACATTGTTTGGGTGTTCATCGTCGGCAATGGCATTAGTTCTGGTGGGTTACCCATGTAGCTACTTCCTAACATATACGACATTGTTTGGGTGTTCATCGTCGGCAATGGCATTAGTTCTGGTGGGTTACCCATGTAGCTACTTCCTAACAAATACGGCATTGTTTGTGTGTTCATCTCCGGCACCGACAATAATCCCGGCGAGAGAGAGAACCAGAGAGGAGAACGAGAAAGAGAAAAAGAAGAAGTATTTTTTGTGTGAAATATACTAAAATTCCCAAGTTATTTCTTCTTTCTTACATTTTGGTTATATTATAGAGAAAAAGGTCCTTGATGCAAAAAAATTAAACTTTTAGGAGTTAAAAGTTAATTTTGTCTTTTTTTTACGGCAAAATGGATGGAAACTGTTAGAGGGACCAACTTTGCCAAGTTTTGCATAACTGGGGGACCAATATGGAACGAAAAATAATTTGGGGACCAATTTGGAACACTGAACATAACTGGGGGACCAAAATAGGACTTTGGCCTTCTTATTTTATACAAACCTATTACCACAATAACATATGAGGACGTTAGACATTTTTATCTAGAGTAAGCTAATAATTTGGTCCTTGAAAAATTACAAAATTGACAACTTAGTTCCTGAAAGATTGAAATTCACAGTTTAGTCTCTGAAAGATTAAAATAGTATATTCTGTAGTCCTTAAAAGATTAAAACAGTATAATATTTTAATTCATAAGAAAGACTAACAAATATATGGTTTTGATATTTTTATGAACTAAAATGTATATATATTTCAATTTTTTTAGAGATCAAGTAGTCAATTCGATAATACTTTAAAGGGGTTAGTCTATTGCATCCATATAACTAATGATGTGGCCTCATACACAATTTTAATGGGTTAAAAGATTAATTCTTTATATTAATTTAATTATCATATCACCTCGCAATTGTACATCCTAAGTTATATATATAATAGAAATTCTCATTTTAAAGGCTAAATTATTAGTTAGGGAAGACATTTCACTAAAATATATAAAGGTATCATGCAAATATGTTAAGAGATGGGTAGACAAATTGAGAAGTATTAACATATCACTCAGCAGTTTATGATACTTGCATTACAAGGCCTTTGGGCTGTAAGAGACTTTTCTCCCTTCTGGGTATTAAATTCAAGAATATTGGTAGTATGAATCATTTATAAAATTTAATATATGCGAAAGTTTTATTTCTTTCCAAAATTACTGATATCAACTAATTTCCATTACTCACAATTAACTTCCAAGAATAATATTGCCTCAGTCAAAGGAGACAAACAAAAGAAGAAGAAGCAAATTTCATCACAAAAACTACACAGGTAACATCAGATCAGGCTGTAATCATAGAATATAATTGAGAATTACACCTAAGCTAAACTGCATACAATGACTAAAATCAACATTTTAAAGAATTACACCCTTGTTCCGTCAATGCTAAGAAGCATATAGAAGTACAAGAAACATTGGCTAAACTAGTTGTGAAGGCCTTAAAGTATACACAAACCAACATATGAGTGAGCTAAACTTATGTAACATTTGGTACACACAATTGTGTTTCTCTTCCTATCTCTATTCTGCAGGAATGACAAATCAATATTCCTATTGATACTAAGAGATAAATATTATATATCTCAGCTAATTATTTTTCAAAAAAGAATTATCTAGACAGGATTATGAAAGCAAGTGGCAAAGTTTGAATCAGGGGTATTATTTGACATAACCCAGCCAGATATTGATATAGCCAAGATGTTTTAAAATTATTTTTGCTTGAATAGTGCCTCTAAATCAACTCCATTTATGATAAATAATATTTTGATTTGCGAATGACTGGACCATATGTAATAGAGAAAATAAATCTCGACACAAATATACATATACTCCTATCAAAATGAAAGTTCCATTATGCAAAATTTATGCAATACTCAGACGTTAATGTACATAACTCAATTCTTGAAATTGGTAATAAGAAGCCAACTTTAAAGCCATGACTCTTATGATTTCAGAAAAAAATGAGTATCATACACATTAAACAACAGACAACAAAAATGAAGTAAGAAAATGCTAGTAATTATTCATGAAGTGACCCAAAGAAGGATTTTGAGAGCCGTATTAGTGAAGGATGTACAGGATCATTTCTTATTGTAACTAGTTAGTTACATGGTTTTGAGTTTGTTAGCTTTTAGTTTTTCGGTTCGGCATATCTGAAGCTTTTGCAAGCTTTCAGATTTCGACGAATGAAGTAGAAGCTCCCTGTCTTGTGTACGAAGAAAGAGTTTATTTCGGTAAACTACACTTTCCTCCCTTATGTTTTGACCTCATTCTACTTTAATATCTTGAAAACGTGATATTTTAATATTATGAAGTCTCCACCATTACTTCTTTGATATTGATAAGTGACTTATACATAGCTATATCATTCTACTTTAATATCTTGAAAACGTGATATTTTGATATTACGAAGTCTCCACCATTACTTCTTTGGTATTGATAAGTGACTTATACATAGCTACCTCATTCTACTTTAATATCTTGAAAACGTGATATTTTGATATTACGAAGTCTCCACCATTACTTCTTTGGTATTCTGGACAATTTTTCAGAATTTGATAAGTGACTTACACATAGCTCAGGAAACGTAATTTTATCTAACATTTTGTTACAACAAAGATCAAACATTGTTTACCAAAAAATAAAAGAGATCAAAGGCTCAATAAATCAAAATTAAGATACCATCATTTGTAGTACATTTTCAAAATCATAAACAAGCATCCAAAAATACATATTGTCATGTGTTTAATTTTTATTGTGACAAAATATTGAATAAAATTAAGTTTTAATAAAACCACATGCAATTCACGTGCCAAATTTTGTCTTACCAAAGAAGTAACAGTGAAAGCCTTATGATATTAAAGTGTCACGTTTTTAACCCCAAAAAACCAAAGTGAAATGGAATCAAATCTCAAGAAGTACTAATATATAATTTACCCTAATTATATTTTTTTTTTGTTAAAGTACACTTTTTGTCTTATAAATTATTTTTTAAATTTATTTTTTTTCTCTTATATTATTTCGTCCAAACACAATTCACGTGTTCATTGTCCAATCAGTATTTCACCATGTTTGAGAAACAATCCACTCGAATGTCTGTTTGGGAAAAAAAAGGGAGAAAGAAGTAATTGAAGAATTAATGTATTTCACCTCGTTTCTAATTAGTTGATTAATGTGTTATACTGGTCATTTTTTTTTCCTGCCAAATAATTTCCCAAGGCAACACATACACAGGAAAACTGAAACCATAAACCTTTACATTCACTGAAACCATAAAATTTCTCTATCCTTGATGAACAAATGAAAAGGCAAATTTCATCACTAAAACTACAGAAATTAACGGATGACACAGGTAGTATCAGATCAGGCTGTACTTTCTCCAATATGTCTCTAT
The DNA here is from genome assembly GCA_003254925.1 of Chamaecrista fasciculata. Taxonomy (NCBI): domain Eukaryota; kingdom Viridiplantae; phylum Streptophyta; class Magnoliopsida; order Fabales; family Fabaceae; genus Chamaecrista; species Chamaecrista fasciculata. Next base: position 21,547 of record QANZ01047996.1, read on the forward strand.
CCTTGATGAACTAATGAAAAAAAAAAACCGAAGAAAAAGCTGGAGAAAGATGATTTCCCAACATCTCTCTAAATGAAATCTGAATCAGTATCTCTCTGAAAATGTTGCAAGTCTGGATGAATGTCAGGCCTCCGAGGATTCCTGCATCATATAAACAAAGTTCATTCTTCTTAATTGACATAGTCTGAGATCAATTTGCTATCAGGTTAAACTTAGGTACGTGGCAAATTTTTTGTATACGGGAAAATATTAAACACACACTTTTATATGATCAATCTTAAAAGAAAAGACATGTAAATGAAATTTATGATTGGAAAAACTTTATAAAAAAGATAGGCTTAAGTGCACTTTTGGTCCCATAACTATGACAAAGGTTTCATTTTGGTCCCATAACTTTTTTTGTTGCAATTTTGGTCCCATAACTATGACAAAGATTTCATTTTGGTCCAATAACTTTTTTTGTTACAATTTTGGTCCCATAACTATGACAAAGGTTTCATTTTGGTCCCATAACTTCTCAAAAGGTTCCACCGTTAGTCCCTTGGTGAATTCCATCCATATTTAGCCGTTAAGTATGACGTGGCATAGTAACTAGGATCATGATGTGGGAAAATAAGATGAAGTGGACTGAAATAGGATCTATATGCAACATATTAAAACTTATTTATACCCAACCACAAAATATACAAAGAGTGGTACTGACAGGGACCAATATGGTGGGGAAGAAGAGACTTCAAGCAGAAGACACCGACGAAGTCGATGGGATCCTCAGCCAGAGTCGAACGACCAAAGCGGCGGCGACGGCGAATCGGGAAGCGGAACGAGGAAGAGGAAGAGGAAGTACCACTCTTTGTATATATTGTGGTTGGGTATAGATGAGTTTTAATATGTTGCATATAGATCCTATTTCTGTCCATTTCATCTTATTTTGCCACATGATGATCCTAGTCACTATGCCACGTCATACTTAACAGCTAAATATGGATGGAATTCACCAAGGGACTAACGGTGGAACCTTTTGAGAAGTTATGGGACCACAATTGCAACAAAAAAAGTTATGGGACCAAAATGAAACCTTTGTCATAGTTATGGGACCAAAATTGCAACAAAAAAAGCTATGGGACCAAAATAAAACCTTTGTCATAGTTATGGGACCAAAATTGCAACAAAAAAAGTTATGGGACCAAAATGAAGCCTTTGTCATAGTTTTGGGACCAAAAGTGCACTTAAGCCAAAAAGATATAACTGAAGGTTTTTTCCTTCGCCATTACAGTGATAACATATATACTATACCCTTTCAAATAGATTGCATTTTTCCTTCTAGGCTCTCTTTATGGGTTTTGAACATAACAATTACAGCCAGCTAATCATATAATATAATTGAGAACTACACCTAAGCTAAAATGCAAACAACGACAGAAATCAACATTTTGAAGATCAACATCCATTCTTCCTTCTTCCTTCTTCCTTTTCCTTTTGCATTTATTTTATTTTAAAAAAGGTAGCAAATCTTAAAACTCTGTACTTGTTTAGTTAAAATGTTCAAAATTCAAGTTATTTATGCTTTCCCATGGAGCCATTTAATGGATTAAATAAGGAATGACAAAATTTGCTGCTGTATAAAAAATCTGATTATAGCCAATTAGTTCCACCATACCTTGCAAACCTATTGGGTTCGAAGCCAGGAACACCGGGTGGACCATAAGGATCAAATCGAGCACCGGGAGGAACACCCCTGTTCAGTAGATACAACCATAACAAACATTAACTAAAAAGTTTCCATACAAGCCATAGGGAGAGCAATGGTCAAAAGAACAACACAACTTAGTGACTTACGGTAGTCCTCGAAGGAAATCATCAGGTTCTCTACGAACACCACCAAACCATCGGGGGTCATCAGGCCCTGCTTCCACATTTATAAACAACAACTGTTATGGATTTGTAAGACATAATTACGGTTACCCTTACCCACAAAAAGAAAAAAAAACACAAGAACAATAGCATGATTATTTGCTCTTGAATTTGAGACAGAATAGCTACACATACCTACAAGCATACTGCCATCAATGCTTGGATCACCCCTGTATTCCAGCAAAGTAAATTTTCAAAGGGAGAAAGAAATTTCTAAAGCAGGGACTGATAATTTTGAGTGAGAGTTAATAATATAGGAAGGCATATACCTGTTAGGAAACACTCCAGCACCAGGCCCAGGAAAAAGATCACCGCCACCACCGGGATATATGGGAGGATAAACAACTCTGAAAAACAGTAAAAAATACAAACTCAAATTAATACAAATTTACCTTGTTCCGTCAATGCTAAGAAGCATATAGAAGTACAAGAAACATTGGCTAAACTAGTTGCGAAGGCCTTAAAGATACATAAACTAACAAACAAGTGAGCTAGACTTATGTAACATTTGGTACACACAATTGTGTTTCTTTTCCTATCTCTATTCTGCAGGAATGACTAATCAATATTCCTATTGATATTAAGAGATAAATATTATATATCTCAGCTAATTTTTTTTTTAAAAAAAACTTATCTAAGCAGTATTGCAAAAACAAGTGGCAAAGTTTGAATAAGGGGTACTATTTGACTTAATTAGAAATAGTGGTATACATATATGGCTTTCACATAATCATAGCCAGTTAGCCACACCAATGAATTGTCCTATTTATCAACAACACCCTAAACGTCCCACCTCCTAAATACCCAAAACTCAATAATGAGGAGGCCGTCCATATAAGTTCTAGGATGGATCTTTGGCAACAAAGCACACTGATATCTAGTTTAGAAAACCTTTGTATGAAACTCTCAGAATAGCCATGGAGGACCTAGGAGGCCAATATTATTGCAGTCAGAATCACTAATTGGTCCAATGGCCAGTATCTAGATATGTGTTGAACTAATCAAAGTTGAAATCAATATAGCAATGAGAAAACCTTACCCTGAAGGATGAATACCAGGACCCCCATATTCACCAACTCCGACATCAGGTTCATGTCCCTCTGGCCTTGGTCTATCACTTGTTCCAGCACTGTAAGGATACCAGATCACAAAAATTCATGAGGCCAAAAACTTCATCTACAGGCTAAAGTTTAACCCAAAGACCCAAAAGTTCAATCCAAATGTAGATGTTTTTTTAATAATACTTTCTTGTACAGGCAGAGCAATTCTTCCTTATATAAACAAGTTGAACTGTAACTAATATACAGGATGGTTGTGCAATTTCAGTTTTCATAATGGTTGTTTAACTTGAAGATGTCACCTCTGCCCATGTTTTTAATAGAAGTATAAGAGAAACCTTCAATTAATTATTATTGTGATGACATATCCCTCAAGCTTGGCTGTTTCATGACCCAGCCAGATATTGATACAGCCAAGATGTTGTAACATTGGTGGGTTTTTTTTTTATGTTTGCCTAAATAAGATTCAATTTGCGAATGACTGGACCATTTGTCATAGAGAACTCAATAAATTTCAACACTAATATACATAATCCTACTCCTTTCAACATCAAAGTTTCATTATGGAAAATTTATGGAAGACTCTGACGTTAAAGTACATAACTAAGTTCTCGAAATTGGTAACAAGAAGCCAACTTTAGCCATGACTCTGATAAATATGATTTCAGAACAAAATAAATATCATACACATTAAACAGACAACAAACAGGAAGCAAGAAAATCCTAGAAATTATTCAATACAAGGAATACATCACCAGACGATATTAATCACATCATCAAAGAAACGTTACATCCTTTCTCACCTTAGGACTCACTTAGGTCTCTATAGCCAAACTAGCAATGACAAGTTATTTACAGATATACTTTACTAGAGCATACAATCTTAAATAATCTAGATGCAGAATGTAAATACAGATAATTTAAGTAAGATTTGAATTCTCAAAGTGCATCACAAACGGCAATCCAGAACAATATCCATATTGCAAAAGAAGACTTACTACCTTCGAGGATTACTTGATGAGCCAGAGCTGGAAGAACCTGGCAATTTAGACAAGATATTCTCATCTAGGCTCTTCACGAACTTATCTAAATTTTTGAATTGCTCAGAGAAATTGCTGCTTCCACCGTCTCCAGCATAGTCCCCAACCCTGAAAAACAAAAGCAAAAAAAAACCCATAACCTAACAATTCACAGAAAACATAACCTAATCAGTAATTCATCTTCCAGATTCTTTACTTAATTGCAATATGCACAGGCTCAGACGATCCTTCAGCCAAAGCATCAACGAGTAATTGATCGTTCATCACAAGACACTTCACCAATACTTTCTTGGAACGCTTGTCGGGGCTAGCGTAGACAAACGCGTACTCATCGTGCAGTTCGTTCCAGTGATCAACAGCTACCTCGTCTACACAAAGATTCAAAATACACCGATTAAGAAACGAAAATTGAAATTGATATACAAAGAGAAGAAATCATCGAAGAAAAAGTAGTAGTAGTAATAGTACCAGTGGAGGGATCGGAAAACGCGGTCTCAGATAGAGCGTTAGGACCCGTGGCGGTGAGAATATAGCCAGAAGCAAGGAAGGAAGCGTGAAGGGCAAAAGCGATTTTGTCGTGTTGGTTGCGAAACGTTGGCCTCGCAGCCCTAATTACTCCCATTACCGATTTATCGTTTGCCATCGTCGTCTACAATTTCGACTTCGACGATGAAGAATTCAGTGTTTCAGAGAGAGGATTTCGAGGAATGAAGGAGAAACTAGATGAAGATGAAGCGATAACTGAGAATCTCTGTCTTGTGTAGAAAGAAAGCATTTAGTACTAAAAGCCACTGTCTCTATTTTATAACGCAGAGAAATCCAGAATGCACTCGAAATTGGAATTTTAAAGTTCAGGAAGGTAAATGTTATAAATAAATGATTTTATATATATAAGGGTCTGTTTGGAACATCATCATCTTAATCTCATCTCATTTAATCATCATCTCATCTTAGGATTGGATGAATAGTACTGGTTAAATGTTTTTTTAACCTCCATTTCATTTCATCTCATCTCATCCACATCATCATCTCATTCACAACAATCTCATTTTCTCTTACAATTACTAATTTATCCCTACTTATATACCTATAATTACCTATACTTTAATACAAATAAAAAAAAAACTAGACAAAATAGTAATTTTACATACCCTCATTTATTACACTTATAATTTTCTCTCTCTATCTATCACTTCTCATCATTTTTTTTCTCTTTTCCACTCACACACTTTTTCTCCTTCTCTCTATCTCACACACACATACACCTCTCTCTCTCTTTCAGACACCCTACACACACTCTTATTTATATATATATATATATAATTTATATTAATTTAATTAAACAAAAAATTTACAATATTATTATTTTTTTAGTTGCAATATTTCTCATTCTTCGATCATACTTGTCTCTTATATTATTATAGAAAGAGTAATGTTAAGCAATAGATCTTTTTATAGTCTATCTCTCTTTTTATAAAAATAAAAAATTGAATATAAAACTTTGATGTGAGAGTGATTGATGGAGAGAGAGATAAACTGTAAAACTCTATTCTTGAGCAATACAGTTTTTTATTGAGGAATGATAGAAAATTAATGAAATGGGCATAAAATAAAACAATCTCAGATATTGTATTTTCTTCAGTTTTCGGTTATTCTGAGTTTGGATATGTTCTATATATGTGGACAATGGTTCTATCTATATTTTTTTGTCAAATTAAAGGACTTCTAAATCTAATAACGGTAATGTATGAATGGAAAAAATACAAAATGACCCATGTGTATGTACAGGATGGAAAAATATAGGGTTAAAGGGTCAATTTAGTCCTAAATGTATGCCTTAATATTCATTTTGGTCCATTATATTTCAAAATATTCAAATTGCTCCTAAATATTTGCAAAATGTTTCATTTTGGTCCCAACTATTGAATATGGCTTGTTTAGAGCTACATATTGTTCCCAAAGAATACTTTCTCTATTTGGTTGGGACCAAAACGAAATATTTTACCAGTATTTAGGACCAAAATGAATCATTTTGCCAACATTTAGGATCAATATGAACATTTTGAAACATAATGGACCAAATGAATATTAGGGCATACATTTTGGATCAAAATGAACCATTGACCAAACATTTTTGTGTTGTTTTGTTATTTGCATTATGGTCCTCAAACTATTCTTTGTTATTTTTTTTCGTCGGTTTTCACAAATAGATCCGATTATTGATGACTGGGATTTCGTGTAAGCCCCAAGTTATCATTTACACATGTTAGGGATTGATTAATAGAACCGGTACAAATTTATGGACCAAATTGTATTCTTAAAAATAATTCCAATATTATTTTCATTTTGGCCCATCATCTCATCCACTTGGATTGACCTCTAACTCTTCATCCAAAATTTTATCATCGTCACGCTTTCCAATACAATATCACACTTTCTAATATCATCTCATCTCAATATTATTCCAATCAAAACACAACCAAACACCTATCATCTCATCTTATTATCTCCATCTCATCTCATTTTTTCCTACCATTTCTACCCCTATACAAATTACAAAAATCCATAAACTTATTTCTACCAACCACAATCATTACATACCCTTTTATATAATTTCACACCCTATTTAACACCATTTTCTCTAAAATCACCCAAACACCAATACATCATCTCATCTCATCCAATTAAAAAATAATCTCATCCCATCCATTTGGTTGAACTTGGATTAAAATCATATTGCTCCTAAACACACCCTAAATGATTTTAAATCCAGATTGCACTCGAAGATTGCTTTTAAAAAAAAATATTAATAGTATCATGTTCTATTATTGATTTCAATGATGTTTTAGAAAATTTTATACGGATTTTTTTTTATTTGGCCAGAAACATAATTAATTTAAAAGTAGGACAAAGTCAAGTACAATACAAACGAGAATCAAGCTAAAAAAGCCAACCCCTCCCTAGCATAAGTAGCAACACTAGATAAGATATCAACCTATGAAGCATGAACCCTTCATTTCGAAGGCGTGTCGCCGTGTCAGACACGTGTCCGTATCCGATACCTGTACGACACCCACACGACACATATTCATAAATTTCAAAATATAAAATCATTTTTTTTGTGATTTTAACATGACAAACAATAAAAAATAATGACACATATGACATATATTATGAATAGATATTATAATTTTAAAGTTTTCATCAAAATTTATGGATTTTTAATTATTTATATATATAAATATATGACGTGTTGTGTCATGTAAGTTTAAAAATTTGATGTGTCGGTGTGTCGGTGTGTCGGTGTCGTGTCTCGTGTCTGTGTCAGTGTCCATGCTTCTTAGATAATCCAGATCAGGAAGCCGCCATGGAAGCCTAAACCAGAAACGCTTTCGCAGAGAATCCAGACCAGATCGGTGCAGTGGAGGACCAAAACCGGAACGACGCCGCTAAAAAAGCCAGACGAGATTGACTCTGTAGGAGTCTTGATCCACAACGCCACCGCCATAAAATTGTAGAAATAAAGAAACACTCTCATAAAGAGAGAAAATAATCCTCACAAGGAAGGGATTTATACTACCTAGACGAAGGGGCTACCGCCGCTGAGCAACGGCCGCCCAAACGCTAGATATGATGAGGGAGGAAGCAAAGATGGTAGAGAGAGGCGGCTAGGGTTAATCACTCTCCATCTTACCCTTGCATTTTGTCCTAAATTATAATTTTATACGGATTCAATTACATGTCTTTATGAACTTTTATGATGAAATATAGTACTTTGAAGTTTAGTGCTTAATTGGACTATTTTGTGATTAATTATGTGATTTTTCTCGGATTTGATGATTATATTATTTTGGTCATTTTTATCTTGAGAGTTTACATTATTGGTGTCTTTGATAGGTTTGAAAGAAGTCTGAAGCATTAGAAGCCTCAAGAAAGAGCCGAGGATACAAGAAAATGAATATGAAAAAGAAAAAGAAATAAATCTATATCTATATAATATTATATAGATATATATATATATATATGAAAGTCTTTTTTTTACATATAATCTAATTTGAAGTGTTAGAATTTTTATTTATAATATACTCTGTGATCGAGGATTGACGATTGGACGATCCTTGAGAAACAAGTTATTCTGCCAATCAACATTAAAAGGATCAAGATTGAGATTTTCTTAAAATATCATCAGGAGGATATCTCTCCCCAAATTAAGGCACCTCCCTGTTTCCTCTAATATTGCGAGAGAGATACTACTTCTAAAATCAGGGAACCTTCCTTATCAGGCCTCAACTATATATGACAGATAAAAGTTATAAATACTCAGTTTAGACTAATCCCCAGTTGTAACCTTATACATATAGAATATGCAAAAGTTTGAGATGCCATAAACTCATCAACATTTAAAAAGTGCGGATTATTAAAAAAGACATCAACATAAACTTGAACCGTGAATTGAATGGCCCTTATAGCCATGGATGATTAACCTTTGAATTCCGACAAACAATGTCATTCTTGTATCGCCAAATTACATCAAGCCCAACAAGAATGGAGATCCACGACTCGTAGAACAGGGAGGGATCCCTTCTCTAACGCTTGATCCACGCCCTGAACCATGTGTAAAACTACAATGACCTACTTACCTTTAGGGAGACCGAAAGACCGAACCACACCGCGCTAGAAAAGTTACACTGAAGGAACGTATGAGAGACTGAACTCCACAGAACGGACAAACGATTTCACAACGAAAATGATGGAGATTAAGGAAGGAGGTAGGAATCCCATTATGCCAGATTTTCCACACGGTGAGCAGAACACTCATCAGCACTTTCGTCTGAAGTAGAATTATTACCATGATCCGGATGGTACAATCGGCTGAGCAGCTCATACCCCGCATATATCATCCAGTGGAAAACATTAAGTATGGTACATCATTCCTATTGAATAGTATTATCTCTAATCAATTAGGAGTTATGTGATTGTCATTGATTTGGAAGTTTTGGAAATGCCAATTAAAGACATTAATTTTGTTTACAACAAAAATAAATATTGTAAATATTAAATTTATAATATTTTTTTGGTAACTAAGTGCTATTAAGGATATCTATCGTTGATAATAATAACTAATCCCCTTGTTAATTTGCACACATCTCCAAGAATGTGATAGCTCCAAAGATTTAAAATTACTTTATACCCAAAGTTAAAAATTGAACTCTTGACATTTGATTAAAAAATAAACAAATTCTTACCACTTGATTATGCCCGTTAAGTTAGTTAATATGCTATCAAAAAACAGTAGTGGCAAATGGCAAGTCCTCCAACTCCAAGAATGACTCCTCCAACAATTTGTTTTTTTGGTCACACTCCAACAATTGACTTATCAATAGAGTGATGACTATCATGTGATCCAAAAATCCCTCCATTATTGATTCTAGAAGCTTCAAGAGAAGTTCTCTTATGAATAGGAATATTACTCTTTCTTCTTCCTTCTCTTCTCTGAGGTGCCATATGGACCAAGTTTTCTTATAGCTGTTTCGTGCTTTATCCACTACAAAAAAAGAACAGGATAGCCACGGTAATTTATCCACGTTAATAAAAAAGGTGGATAATTTATCCACGGTAATTTATCCACGTTAAATGAACAGGATAGTCAATGTCCTGATTTTGCCCTCCTTTTTTATTTAAATAAATTTGGTTTGTTGAGAAATAATTAGGGCCTGATTTTGATCGACAAGCTTCGATATTCCTGACACAGAACACTTTTGAATTTAGATGTCTATCTGAAGTTTTCATTTGTTTAGGGGGCTGATTAATGGGTATATATATATAGATGTTTTGGGGTTTTAAGGGTTAGAAATTTTATATGTTTGGCTCATTTAAAATCAGTTTGACTGCAGGTTACTGAGTTGGAAAATTATTAGAGCTCCACTTCATTTTTTTTTTTGGTAAATACCATGGGTGTCCACTTCATTTGTATTCAATTATATTGAAGTCTATTGTATTGCAACTTCTGTTATTTCACTTTCTTCGGCTGCTAGTCAGACCATATCCCTTTTCATACAATAATGGCTCTTCTCAGTTCTCTGCAATTGTCCTGTGAATTGGGACCTTGCAGGAACCAGAGCTACAATAGACAACCTTTGGTACAAAAAATTTCTTTTATATATTTGAATGATTAAATTTGAGTATCAATCAACACTCAACAGTTTGCATATTAAAAGTTTTTCTTCATTTATAAAATATTGGCTCCATGTAGTCTGTTGAATTTGCAGAAACCTGTATGGATTGAATCCTTTTTCCAATTCATAACTTTTTATTTTAAACGAAGGGTGAGTATTTTTGCATAATTAACGGATCAGGTCATTCACTCCAATGAAGGGTTAGTCCATGTATTCTCATTTTTATTTTTCCTAGAACTTGCTCATTTAATTTAGAGAAGAAATCTGGCTTCTTTTTCCCTCAACAGAATCTATGACCAAGTTTTAAGATGAATAACCAATTGGAAAAAAATGGTAGCTTTGATTACAATGATTATGAGTATTTGTTGAGCGAACCTTTATGCTTCCAAGTGCAATCTGACACTGTGTTTTGCTGGTTTGGGGCTAATTGTAAACTTCAGTGTGGGTGTGAATATTTTTGCTGAACATGGTGTTGTAATTTAAAAAGAAGTCTGTAGTAGTTAAAGATGGGAAACATGGTTGAATTGTTCTCTATTTTAGGGGTTGGGATGCAAATTTGTGTAGGTATGTGTGTACTGTTTGCTGCTATACTTGGTTGCCAATAGTAGTTATTTATGATTAATAGTAAATCATGATAACTAGGTATGTGTGTATTGTTTGCTGCTATATATGTGTGTGTTGAGGCGTGGATCAAATAAACTAACAAATAAAGAAATATTAAAACATTATATTACAGATGATACAGAATAGTAAGAATAATATATATATATATATACACACACAGTAATGAGTTGAGGTAAGATATGAAAATTAATAAAGAATATATAAATTATAAGAAAAAGGCAAAGGGTAGGGATAGTGTTCCCTCACAAACACTAATTTATTGTTCGTGGCTAAATTATGGTTTGGCTTTATGACTAAATTATAAGTTCTTACATTTACATATGTTTCTGCTTTCCAAGATCCCATTCTGTTTTAGCTTTGTTTTGGATATGTTTCAAGGTATCATTTCTCAACATAGAAATCTTAATATCTTTGTGTTAATTATGTTTGGTTATGTTTCTAACAATGAGATGTCAGGCCGTATGCAATCAAAATACAAGAAATAGAAAGAAGCTTAAAATTTCTCATGCAGGTGGCAGTAAAAGCAATGCACAGAAAGGTTCTCAAATGGTGTGTTAAACTTGGTCTATGTGGTTAATTTTAATATTATAATTTTTTCATACTTACACTGATTATGTTAATTGTAGGTAAAAACATTAAGGAGCGGTGTATGCTGAGGTGAGGTTATCTTGTCAACTCCGCTTCAGAAAATCTAGCAAAAGATCAAGAACGTGCAGCTTTGTCGGGTGTCCCTTCACAGATTTTCGCTGAACCAAATGATGCAATAAGAAAAGCATTGGGACCTGAATGTCATGGTCGTGTTCGTGGCATGGGAGCTGGTCTTTGCCCCTCTGGTGTGTTTGGATTGCAAGCTTCTTTGGTTAGCTTAAGGAAGACTAATATCTCTAGTGGCAATGCACCTCAAAATTGTGCTGAAGAGTTAATGAAGACCAAGGGAAAACTTTCAAAACACAAGCTAAGTTGAGCACTCTTTACAAGTTCTTACAAGTTTGGTTGTGAAGTTCCAAATCTTGATGATGTTCAACAACTTTAGTCATTTTTTTTCATCCTAGCTATCTTATGGGTGATGTATGGTTTTTGGGATATTACTTAAATTAGGATCTATGATTTTTGGGATATTACTTAAGTTATGATCTATGGCTTTTGGTTTTACTTAAATTAGGATCCATGTATTTTGATTTTACTTAAATTAGGAACTATATATTTTGGGTTTCATCTTAAAAGTAATTGTGAATTTGGTTGAATACTATTTTAAATGTGCAGTATGAATATTAGATTTTCATTACCATTTTGAGTATTCAAAAGTAATGTAGCTTACTTTCATCGTTTTTTTTTTCAAATATTCTGAAACTTAGCCACGGTAATAACCGTACCTAATATGATAAATTTTAAAATGCAACCAAAATGTTTGCCACGGTTGAAAGCGTGGCTATCTTGGAGAAAAACCGTTAAATGGTATAGTGATTACCGTGGCTAACCAAATGTTACCACGGTCATGATTACCGTGGCTAATACAAAAGGCGACGCCCTGTTTTCCACGGGACGGCCAACTGTGGCTAAACCCCTTTTTTTTGTAGTGATCTGGTGGGTTTGAAGAAGAAGATGGTGATGGACTAGGTAGAACATTTATCATGGTTTGGGGTTTATAATCATCACTATAGCTAGCCATGTCTAGATCCATGAAGAGATTTTGCAAGAGGAAGCAAAAAAATAGGAAACTTGGACATTTCTTGTTTTTGTGTTTGAGTTTTTGGGTTATGGGACTTGGGAGAATCTTAATTGTGTGTTTAGCTATAGGGGAATATGGCTTTTGGGTTATATTATATATATACATGTGTAAGAACCAGCACTATGTGTATATGTAGATCCTATAGTAGTGAGGTTTGCTGGAAATTTTTGAACGTTTAATTTACAAAAAAGTAAACATGTAATTTGACTTTTAAAAGATATATGAGTCGACAATTTAATTTTTAAAAATTTTAATACTAAAAAATCATAAAGGCAATACACTTGTTACCTTTTATATCTTTTATAGAAACAAAAAGGCTAAAATATATCAATTTCATATATGTGATCTCTTAAAATTTGTATATTTTTTTAGAACTTGGTGTACTTTTTATTTGGATTTCTTATTATGGGGTTGTCTGAGAAATGGGAGAAATTGATGGAGGTACATGTGGAGGCTTTAGAGTATTTAAAAATACAACTAAGACACAACAAAGGGAACAAGAACATCACATACATTTTTATAAGCAGAGTTGGGAGATTCAAGTGGGTTTCTATTATAAAATTCATGAGGCACTACTTCCTCTGCTATATATTTTTCAAGCAAGAGAAGCTGATTAGAAGCTGCTTAATTGATTCACCCCGAAAGATTTTTGGCAAAAGTACTCGTGGTAACTTTTATAGTATGATATCAATTTCAGTTGTATTTTTACGATTTTTGAGTTAATTATACTTCTATTTTTTTTTTGTCAACTATACCTCTAGTCTGGGAGGACAATCAACTCAAATATGAAACATTGAAGGTAATTAAATAATATTAAGAATTGCTGGACATTTTTTTTTACTACCAATATTTGGATTGTCAACTGAACCTTGATCGTAGGTTAAATTTCTTCTACACTCAATCTTTGTAATGTTAATGTAAAATGAAAGGTAGGTAGGCATGGAAACAGGACATATAATCCATGGTTAAATCATTGTCATCATCATGTTAAGTTTATAGGGTTAATAGGTTTAGGAGACAATAAAAAACAGCTCAAAATAAAGAATGTATGAAGTCACATTCTTGCTGCTCCTAAGAAAAACAGCAACACCCCTTCAATTTAGTACTCAAGACGATAAACCAGCAGAGACATTTTCTTAAATTAATTTTGTCCTTCACTTGCATGAATCATAATTCATACAGCATTCTTATATCGAAAGTTATGTATATCAGTAGGAGAATCCACATTTTCACATTTTCACAAACCTCAATTCATCATCTATTCACTAATTCTCTTTACAATATGTATACATTGCAAAAAACTAAAAAAAGATTTCTTTTTTCTTTTCTTTTCTTTTAAAACAACAAAATGTGATATTTTAATTTCTAGTCTTGAGATCAAGAAGAGAAGAAGATAAGAAAATTATGCAGTAGTAGTAGTTTCTGCTTTGTGTCTTCTAGTGGCTCTGATATAGCATATAACTGCTACTAAAAAAGTAGTAGCAAGTCCTCCAAGAATGACTCCTCCTCCTGCAATTGACTTATCAACAGAGTGATGACTATCATGTGATCCAAAAATCCCTCCATTATTGATTCCAGAAGCTTCAACAGAAGTTCTCTCATGACTAGGAATATTACTCTTTCTTCTTCCTTCTCTTCTCTGAGGTGCCATGGATGGACCAAGTTTTCTTATAGCTGGTGGGGCTTTATTAGGTGAATTTGAAGAAGAAGTAGAAAATGGTGATGGTGATGGACTAGGTTGAAGATTTGTCATGGTTTGGGATTTATAATCTTCACTATAACTAGCCATGGCTAGACCTATGAAGAGATTTTGCAAGAGGAAGCAAAAAAATAGAAACTTGGACATTTCTTCTTTCTTTTGTGTTTGAGTTTTTGGGTATGGGGTTTGGGAGATTCTTGATGGGGAAAGATGGGTTTTGGGTTATATTTATATGTGTGTAAGAACCAGCACTATGTATATATATATAATTATACATATATATGAAGATATTATAATAAGTGGGTTTGATGGAAATTTCTGACCGTTTGATTTTCAAAAGAGTAAAAAATGCAGTTTGGTTTTTAAAAATACATCAATTAACAACTCAATCTTTAAAAGTCTAATTAACATATTGTAGTCCTTAAAGATCGGGAAGCAATATAGTTAAGTTTTTTTAAAGGAAAAGAAATAGGTAAAGTTCCTTATATCTTTGCTATAAGATTTCTCTAATCATAAACTTGATTTACATTCTCTCTCTTTTATGATTGGTCATGCAAAAAGATATGTTTAATATTTTCTCTCCACTATGATTGGTCATGCATAAAATTTTTTGCCACTTATCAAATATTGATTGGAGAACCTTATAGCAAAAATATAAGGAATCTTACCTAAGTCTTGCCTTTCTTTAAACCTCGACTAACTTGTATGGATAAAAGGGTTAAAATATATCAGTTCCATATCTTTCAAGAATTAAAAAGTGTTCATTTGTTAACTCTTGTATCTTTCGGGGACTAGTTTATATATTTACTCCTTTTTCAAGAAAAAATAATCTTCTTTTTAGGAATTAGTGTATTTTTTTTTTCATTTGAATTTTTTATTACGGGGTTGTCTGAGAAATGGGAGAAATTGGTGGAAGTACACGTGTAGGCTTTAGAATATTTAGAAATACAACTAAGACACAACCAAGGGAACAGGAACATCTCATACATGTTTATATGCAGAGTAGGGAGATTCAAGTGGATTTCTATTATAACATTCATGAGGCACTACTTCCTATGCTATATATTTTTCAAGCAAGAGAAGCTGATTAGAAGCTGCTTAATTGATTCACCCCAAAAGATTTTTTTTACAGAAAGCCTTGTTAGTAGGACTTTCATTAATTAATTACTCCTTTTGTTTTCTTGGCATATGAGAGGGAAAACACACTTTCAGATATGCATATTATGAGATGTGATACAGCAAAATGTATCTATTTTTGGTATAATCCAAGTATATCTCAGATTGTGTTTAACATGTTCTGAGAAATCATTTCATTTGTGCAGATTGCAGAAGTGTCAGTTTTAATGTTGCCTGGCATCATTGGAAGTTTCATGGGGTTGTAGCGAAATGATATTTAGAATTGTTACAGAGAAATTAAATGGCTTCTATTTTTGTTTCCACTACTGATATCTGAACCTTATTATCAAATACTGCTTAATTCACCATACATTTTTGTTCCCACTTACTTAGCATACATTGTCATTTGAATCACAACAATTTACACTCAATCTTTATTATGTTAAAGTAAAATGAAAGGTAGGTAGGCATCGAAACAGGACATAATCCATGGTTAGATCATTGTCATCATCATGTTAAGATTATAGGGTTAATAGGTTTGAATTGGAGTTTAATCTCAGGAGACAATAAAAAACAGCTCAAAATAAAGAATGCATTAAGCCACAATTTTGCTACCCCTGAGAAAACCATCAAGTCCTTTGTTACTCTACTAATATATATAGTGCTGCTCATGACAATAAACCAGCAAAGAGACATTTCCTAAATTAATTGTGTCCTTCACTTGCATGATATATTCATACAGCATTCATTCTTGACCAAGAAAATGAATGGTTATGTCAAAATTGTTTATATATATATCAGTGGGAGAATCCCGAATATGCTTAGTCAATTCTCAATGACAATTAGGGTAGTAAACATAACCTTTATAGGAGATTTGTGTGTTTTATATATGACAAGTATTTAAGTTTAAGATAAATGTGCTATGTGAATTAGTGATGTTGCATTATGTTTGAAATTGGGTTCAATCTTTATAGCTTTCAAAATTTTAAGCTTTTATAATAAATTAAAAGGAGAGAATTTTCTAAATTCCATCAGTTTAGGTGCATGGAATTATAACTTTCAAAAAAAAAAAGAAGACATATATCATAAAATTACTAAGATTTTCTATCTAAACAATTAATTTTTTTTTGATATAAACCAAGGGTATCCGCCGTCGGGAGCAGACTAATCCATCCGCTACGGGTCATCCACTTAAGGATAAACAACTGATCACAGGATTCTTTCCATACCTAAAGGTGGGGTTCGAACCCCCACCACTTGATTAAGGGACCCAGTGAGAACCACACTAGGCCACACTCATGTGGTTTAAACAATTAATTTTGTTTTGAAGAAATTAAAATTCTTTTAAAATTTACTTTCTCTTTAAAATTTATTTTATTCAAACATATATAGTCTAAGGAAATAGAGTTACAACTTTAGTTTTTTTATTTTATTTTACCAATAAAGTATTTAAAGTTTTGTTTTGATAAATTTGGATTCGACTCATGTTGCTTATCCAACTATAATGGGAGAGTTTCCCAATTAAGATAATTACATTTATAAAGACTTAAACTTGAGACTTTATTTAAGTGATACAAATTATTTACTATTTAGACTAATTTTTTATTAGTAATTATAGCTTTTGATTTAGAAGTAAGCGTTTGATACTACAAAATCTTTATACATGAGCCATTGTTTGGCTTTTAACAGGTGTCATCTATGTATGTATATATATGTATGCATATGCATAGAGTTTGAATCAAATTGAGAGAGAATTAAAAATATGCAGGGTAGTGTCTTGAGAAGCAGAGACATGATGCGTGTCCGAAACTTTGAGTACTATATGATACAATATTAATATACACAACCTTGTGATACAGAATTAGTTTATTGATTAGGGAAACAGCATATGAAATTTCTAATTAAGAGAATTGAAGGTAGCAAGCAAGAAAGGACATTTACAGGTGTTTTCTGAACCTCGGAACCAGGAGCCCACCAAGGTTCGATTTGATTAACAAAAATAATAATTAATGTTACGTTGATTGTGAGTTGGTGGGTGTAAAATTATCAAAAGAAGAATCCTTGTATTAATTAAATAGGGTTTTGCTATAAAAGTATACTTTTAGTCTTATATCTTTTACTCAAGTTTCAATTTGGTCCCTAACTTATTTTGTTGTATTTTGATCTTATATCTTTTGGTCAAGTGCATACTTGGTCTCATATCTTTTTTGTTGCAAATTCGGTTATATATCTTTACAAAAGGTTCTACATCCGCCTAATTCTGCAACTTAACTAAAAAATATGAGACTAAATCTACAATACTCTAACTAAATGATATAAGGCCAAAAGTGCAACAAAATAAGATACGAGATCAAAATAGAGGTCTGGACAAAAGATATAAGACCAAACCTTCACTTTGACCTAAATAAAATAAGGATCAACAAAAATTGGGTCTAAAGAAAATAATTAGTCTTTCATAAAATATTAAATCCAAATTTGAATCTTCAGAAAAAAAAAAAATATTTAACACGAGATTATTTCTAAAAGTATGTGAAAAAAAGAGGTAAATACTCTTTGGTCCCTCCTTTTTCACACTTTGAACTATTTGATTCCTCATTAATCACAAATGTCAACTCATTAGTCCCTCTAGCCTATATTCGTTATTAACAGTGATGACTTGGACGTTAAATGCTTACATGACACCGTTAAATGTCACTTTGTCATCCTAGTCACCAAAATAAACCGAACCGGGCCAAAATTAAAAATTGAGTCAGACCCATTTGTATTAAAATGTGATGGAAATATTTTGGTGACTCCATTTTTAGTTGCAAATGGGTCTGTCTCAATTTTTAATTTTGGCCCGATTTGGTTAAAGTGGCATTTAACAGTGTCATGTAAGCATTTAACGGCCAAGTCATCACTGTTAGTAACGGATATAGGCTAGAGAGACTAAAGAGTTGACATTTGTGATTAATGAGGGACCAAATAGTCTATTTCAAAAATGCAGGGACCAAATAGTTCAAAGTGTGAAAAAGGAGGGACCAAATAGTACTTTACCTAAAAAAAATAGGTTAAAGGTTCATTTTGGTCCATTATGTTTCAAAATGTTCAAATTGGTCCTAAATGTTAGCAAAATGTTTCATTTTGGTCCTAAATGTCAGTAAAATATTTCATTTTGGTCCCAAATTATTGAATTTGGTCATATTTCTCTCGTCTCTCATTTCTAGTTCAAAGGACTCGTTTAGAGGAACTCGTAGCTCTGGATTCGTCACATTCGAATTTGAAACGAGAGAGATATGATCAACTTTCCTTATTTGGCAATGAAACGAGTAATCTACTTTTAGGACCGATTTGACCTCGTTTGCTGACGATCCCAACTGGATAGAGAAAGTACTCTTTGAGTACAATATGTAGCTCTAAACTCATCACGTTTGAACTTGAAACGAGACATATTCAATAGTTTGGACCAAAATGAAACATTTTGCCAACATTTAGGACCAATTTGAACATTTTGAAACATAATGGACCAAAATGAATATTAGGGCATACATTTAGGACCAAAATGAACCTTTAACCAAAAAAATATAAGACATGAAGGAGATCTTATCTAATTCTTCTAGATAATGGATCATGAAGATTTTTTTTTTCTCAAGCATTTTCGATGCTCAAATTGGTGTGAGTATGTAAAATAATATTTAAGAGAAGAGTTTCTCATATAAGATTATAACGAGAATATATTTGTAGATGGATGACTTGTGAAAAGTGAAAACTAAGAGGATAAACAGTGATTATACCCCAACTCGGCATTTTCTTAAGGTCTTTAAGTTTTCATTATTTAGAAATCTTTCATTCTCTCAAAAATTTTCTTTCACCCGAGTTTCTAACTAATTACAGAACAGTTCAGAATGTTTGTCATCTTTAACGAACTGGTCCATGCAATTGAGAAACCCAAAAAATCTCTCCCTTTATATTTTACAATTCTGACAACCACACACAAACTCACCGGTAAGCCTCAAATATAGAGAAACCGAGCAGAAATATCAATGGCTCTAACTCCCGGTGTTAACACATAATCTCCGGTGGCGCGACGTCGTGGTCGTCAAAATTGAGAAGTAAAGTAACTTCAAAACCCCTTTGGAGAGAGAGGCAAAATAGAGAAGTTGGGTGAGAGAGGTAGTTGTAAAGGAAGGAAAAGGGATGGGAACGACGTAATTTAGGGAAAACCAGAAAGCTGAGGACGACGACAAGAATGACCATGTCGACGAAAACAACGACAGAGTGGACGACAATGATGAAGTGTGGTGGTAATGTTTTAAATTAAGACAACGATGGTTGTTAATGACTTCTAAGAACTTCTTTGTTACAAATAACAAACATTATGGATTATTTTGTAATTAGTTAGAGGTTGGAGTATAATTGACTCAAATGTAGAACGTTGATGGTATAATTGACAAAAATAAATGTTGAAACTGAAAATAACCCCGTACATCAGGAGTACCTACATTAATTCCATCGTGAAAATGACCCATACGTTTGAAACAGATACATTAATTGATCTTGCCATCTTAAAAAAAGTTCTTAAAAATACTTTATGTTTTCTTGCCTTCCATTTTTTTTTTATTTTAGTGTCGGAATGATATCATAAAATCCTCTTAATTCCATCATTCTTTTTTCTTTTTCTTTTTTTTTTTTTCAAAATCTTGAACGCACATCTCAATGCTGCTGAAATCAGATCTTAAAGTTTGAAGTTATATAACAGGAAGGATGGATACATGGAGTCATTAACCCATAGTGCGAAAAACCGGACCGACCATTGAACCGATGTGTTAGGATTCAGAGTATCTCCCAACAAACATTCACAGATCTAAACAAGTATGATAATGCGGAATAAAGAGAATAATAGAGAAACACAAGACAATTTACCCTGGTTTGGTCAATGTGACCTACATCCAGCCAAGAACAAAGGATTTTACTATATAGAATGTGGGAATACAATAACCTGATGAACTAGTCTACCTCTCAAGTCATCCTTCTACCATTAGCTACTAGTCTATTTATAGGCATCCCAAACCTTAGATACACAAGGATTACTTAACCTAAGCCCAATAGGCCCAAGTCCCTAATTCCTTAGTCACCAAGGATTCTATCCCAAAATATATGGTAACTAATTAAAATACAAGTCACTCAAAGATTACATAAGATATCCCAAATCTTAAATAATAAGATCAAATCTTTACAAATCTTCCCCTTGACTTGAATTCCCTTCTTCAATACGGTTGCTTCCTTGCCTTGCCGCTCGCCCCCGAGCATCTGGTATCACCTAGTACTACCCACGCCAATCAAGTCCTGACAATGTCTGAACTTGGTCACCGGGATCGCCTTGGTCATCATATTTGCTGGATTTTCATGTGTAGATACCTTCTTCACACTAACAACCCCCTGTGATACGATGTCTCGAACAAAGTGATGTCTGACGTCTATATGCTTCGTCCTTTCATGGTACATCTGGTTCTTCGTAAGGTGAATGGCACTCTGACTATCACAGTACACTGATGTACTCTCCTGAGTCAAACCAAGATCGCCCACTAAACCCCGTAGCCATATCGCCTCCTTCACAGCCTCTGTGATTGCCATGTACTCCGCCTCCGTAGTCGACAATGCAACAACATGTTGCAAGGTCGCCTTCTAGCTAATACAACTCCCACAGAATGTGAAGACATATCCCGTCAACGATCGCCTTTTATCCAGATCCCCTGCGTAGTCTGAATCCACATAGCCAACTACTGATCGCCTTGAAGGCGATTGCTCCAAGCTAGCTCTGTCGAAGGTTAGTCCAACCTCCGTCGTACCCTTCAGATACCTCAACAACCATTTCACTGCTCGCCAATGCTCTTCCCCTGGGTTCGCCATATACCTGCTCACTACACTGACTGCATGTGAAATATCTGGGCGAGTGCAAACCATGGCGTACATAACACTGCCCACAGCATTTGAGTATGGAACCTTTGGCATCTTCTCCTTCTTCGCTGCTGACTTCGGCGAAAGATCCGATGATAGCCTGAAATGAGAGACAAATGGGACAGAGACAGGCTTGGCGGTCGCCATGTTGAACCTGTGTAACACCTTTTCAATATATGACCGTTGTGAGAGCACTGTCTTCCCAACACGTCTATCACGTGTTATTTCCATCCCGAGTATCTTCCTCGCCCCTCCAAGATCCTTCATATCAAACTCCTTGCCGAGCTGCTTCTTTAACTTGTTGACAGCCGACATGCTCTTAGCAGCAATAAGCATGTCATCAACATACAACAGCAAATAAACCGAATCCTCGCCAAGCTTTCCATGATACACACAACTATCATAGGCGCTCCTCGTGAAGCCATTATGAACCATGAATGCATCAAACCGCTTGTACCATTGCCTGGGCGACTGCTTCAGTCCATACAAAGATTTCTTCAGTAAACAAACTTGGTCCTCCTTACCGGGTACTACAAAACCCTCTGGCTGACTCATGTAGATTTCCTCCTCCAACTCGCCATGCAAGAAAGCCGTTTTCACGTCTAATTGCTCCAGCTCATAGTTCAGAAGAGTAACCAAGGCAAGCAATGCCCTGATGGAACTATGCTTCACCACAGGAGAGAACACCTCGTTGTAATCGATCCCTTCCCTCTGTGTAAAACCCTTTGCCACCAGCCTTGCCTTAAATCTAGGCGGTTCAACCCCTGGATTTCCTTCCTTTTTCTTAAAGACCCACTTGCAACCTACTAACTTCTTCCCCTTTGGCAATGGGGCTAACGCCCACGTCTGATTCTTGTGAAGAGATTCAATCTCTTCCCCCATAGCACCGATCCACTCATCTGCTTCTGAACCTGAAATAGCCTCATTGAAGCTACTTGGCTCATCTACATCGATTATCTCTGCAACTGATAAGGCGAACTCCACCAGATTGGCATACCCTACAAGGTTGCCATCAACAACGTTCGCATATCTCTGTGGCAGCTTAGACTGTCTCCTCTGCCTCCCTGCTGCAATGCTATAGCCTTGTTGCTGTTCCTGTGCCTCTGAGACCTCAGTGTTATGAGAAAGATCTCGCACCTGCTCCTCTTCAGTGGTACTGAGCTGGGCGGTCGGAGCGTTATCAAGTACTAGCTCCATTTGGTTCCCCACACCGTGATCTATCTTGGCTATCGTCTTTTCCTCTTGCTTGTCCAACGAAGCAAACTCATTGAAAGTTATATCCCTGCTGATCATTAGCCCTGGAGACTTAGGATCTGTGCACCACAACCTGTATCCTTTAACTCCAGCCTCATATCCTAGAAATATGCATTTTCTTGCCCTCGGCTCAAGCTTGCCATCCTTCACATGAGCATATGCAGGGCACCCAAACACTCTCAAGTGCTTGTAACCAGCAGGCGAACCGAACCATACCTCAAGAGGAGTTTTGTTCCCGATTGCCATGGATGGCGATCTATTAACCAAATAACACGCAGTACAGATCGCCTCAGCCCAAAAGTCCTTGCTCACACCAGCATGTGAGAGCATGCTCCGTGCTCTGTCACAGAGCGTCCTGTTCATTCGTTCTGCAACCCCATTCTGTTGCGGCGTTCCTGTGCATGTGCGGTGTCTCACAATGCCTTCCTTGCTGCAGAACTCATTGAACTCCTTGTTGCAGTACTCCAACCCATTATCAGTCCTAAGGCACTTCACTTTCCTCTCGGTTTGCTTCTCAACCATTGCCTTCCACTTGATAAATGTTGGAAACGCCTCATCCTTCGACTTAAGTATGTACACCCATACCATTCTGGAATAATCATCAATCAGTGTCATGTAAAACCGGCCGCCGCTCTTAGAAAGAATCTTGTTGGGACCCCATAGGTCGGAATGGATGTAATCCAACCTATCCTTGGTCG
The DNA here is from genome assembly GCA_003254925.1 of Chamaecrista fasciculata. NCBI lineage: Eukaryota > Viridiplantae > Streptophyta > Magnoliopsida > Fabales > Fabaceae > Chamaecrista > Chamaecrista fasciculata. The sequence goes on from QANZ01047996.1 coordinate 44,789, forward strand.
TGTGCACTCCCTCCTTGTTGAACTTTACTCTCGTCTGCTTTCCAAACACACAGTGTTCACAGAATTTCAAGGGATGCCCCTTGTACCCATCCAGTAAGTTCTGCTTCTTTAGAAGTGTCAGTCCCTTGTCACTCATGTGACCGAGCCTCAAATGCCATAACTGACTCTGA
>QANZ01047998.1:11418-41252 GCA_003254925.1 Chamaecrista fasciculata
TATACCGTGTTTGACATAATTGTATGAATTGTTCGTATATGTAATTGTGTGGTGTTGGATATGGCTCTAGGTTTTTGGTGTATACGGCCTGCGTGTCGTCTCCCTCTATCCGATGTAATTTTACTTTTCAGTTTATACCTCAATGCAACTGGGGTTTACTCTCTTGTAATTTTGCTTTTCTTTTTAGAAAAATTCTCTCATTGACTTGGGAGAATTGTTAGGATAGATGGGCCATATCTAAACACGGTATATATGCTTTACATTTAGTTTGTATGTGATACAAAGCGCTAGATGTATGTTTAGGATGCGATTTTAACATGCTATTTACACGTTTAAACGCTACAACCACGTATACGATACGAGCGTGGGATTTTGCATATGATGCAAGATTCGGGCACATGTTTATATGTATGTGATACATGGGGAAATAAACATGTGGCATGACTCGTTTAATTTTGAAAGGAGTTTTAAAATTAAACTATAAAACGGAACCCTTTTTAATGTCAACCCCTTTTAGAAAATCTTAAGTTTTAATGTCGTCAATAAAACACCCTGTGAAAATCTTGTTCATCATAGAGCAGTGATTGCCCTCCGCGACACGTATCTATCTTGACCTTGAGGACACACGGGTGAATGGGAGATTCAACGCGACGCCTCGTTGAAGTCTTGGTTTGCTAGATGCGGTGATCGCCCTCCGCGACACGTGTTTGGTAGATCTTGATGATATGGGGGTTGGGNATAATATTTTGGGATATTACACCACGACACGTATCTATCTTGACCTTGAGGACACACGGGTGAATGGGAGATTCAACGCGACGCCTCGTTGAAGTCTTGGTTTGCTAGATGCGGTGATTGCCCTCCGCGACACGTGTTTGGTAGATCTTGATGATATGGGGGTTGGGCTTCGGCCTCGTTGTTTTGAGCCTAGCCATTCACAAGTTTTATTGTGTGACTTAATGGGGTTATCAAAACGGTTTTGGACCTCATGGCATTAGTGATGGAGATTGTGCCCTAGGGTCAATCATCCTTTAGATATGTTCCATAAAGATCTAAGAGTCACATAGGATGTGATTGGTAAAGAGTTACCTACCTAAATAGCCAAAAGGTGCNATGATACAGTCCCATAAAGATCTAAGAGTCACATAGGATGTGATTGGTAAAGGGTTACCTACCTAAATAGCCAAAGGGTGCATGATCGCCCTCCGCGACGGTAATCTTTGGTGAAATATGGGTTTAGCCACTAATAATAAATTTTACTGGGTTTTATAAAATGGTGGACATATATATTTTTCTGCTAATTGAAATTCATATCTTTAAATTGTAGAATCAAATGACAATTGATAGTTCAACATTTTCACTGCGACCTATCCTTGAGAAGGATAAACTGACTAGAACAAATTTCCTCAAATGGTTTCGTAATTTGAGAATTGTTCTCACCCATGAAAGGAGACTGTATGTTCTGGACAAACCTATCCCTAAAGAGCCTTCCAAGGGCGCTCCAGGGGCTGAGTGGAGGGCTTATGAGAAGCACTTCGACGACTCGCTGGAGGTCTCTTGTCTGATGGTGGACACAATGATTCCTGAGCTGCATGAGGGCTTGGATACATTGATGTCATATGAGATGATAACACGTCTCAAGGAAATGTTTCGTTACCAGATCAGACAGGATAGATATGAGACCACTAAGGCTCTCATGTCTTGCAATATGGTTGAAGGTGCATCTGTTGGTTACCATGTCATGGAGATGAGAGGTTACATAGATCATCTTGATAGGCTGGGATTCCCTATTCATCCAGAGCTTGCGACAGGTATAATCCTGTGCTCACTGCCTAAGAGCTATGACTCGTTTGTCAAAAGCTTTTATAAGAGAGGAACAGAGAAATCAGTTTCTGAGCTGCATGGAATGCTCAAGTCTGTTGAGGCATCCATGATTCAGAAAAGGGAAAGGAAACTAAAGGACAGAGAAAAGAGAAAGGGAATCGACCTGGATGGTGAGACCAAGCCAGAGGACGACCCTCATCAATCACCTGCCAAGGAAGCAAAGCCCTCAGAGGAAGTATCCTGTTCTTTCTGTCAAGTGTCAGGACACGCGATGAGAAAGTGCAAATACTACTAGGAAGATCAAAAGAAGAAGAAGTGCGTAGTGTGTAGAGCCCTCTACTTCAGGTATCTTTGTTATAAAAGTTCGCTTTCTACTTAAAACCACTTGAGTATTGGATACAGCATGTGGTTCTCACATTTGATGTGCAGGGTCTTTGGTAGAAAGCTGAACAGAAGCAAGATGGACCTACGAGTGGACAATGGAGCAAAGGTTGCTGCCGTTGCTGTGGGAACATGCGAGCTTGGATTACCACTTTCAGGCTAAGTTTAATTTTATTCTTAACTTTAAACATTGCTTTCTCCTTATATAGATAAGGAAGATTTTATGTGTAAACATTAAAGAGAGGTTTCTGTTTTAATAAAGTAATGTTTATTTGCTTATGTGATTTGCAAAGATAATCATTATGTCTTAAACTAGAAACGATAACAATACTTATAACATTGATACAAAAGGGATATAGATTATCGAACCTAATCCTATATACTTTTGGCAATTGTCGTTTTGGCCATACAAACAAGAAACGCCTTGAGAAGTTTCATAAGAGATGAACTTCTAAAGCTCAATTGATTTTGAATCATATGATGCTTGCGAACCTTGTTTAAATGGAAAATGACAAAGGCGTCCTCTTACTGACCTCAGTAAAAGGATGTCTAACTTTTGGGGATCATACATAGTTGATGTATGAAGACCCATAAGTATCTAAGCTAAACGTAAAAACTCTCACTAACTGCTTCAAAAGGCTAGATCTACGGCTACCTTTTGAAACACAAAGTTGGAGTTCTTTTGAAATAGAGATTTCAAAGTGAAGTAGAGAACTAACTTGACAAGAAAATCAAAGTCCTTCGATTCGATCGAGAGGATGAGCATTTGAGTCAAGAAATTGGTAATCATCTTAGAAGCTGTGAGATAGTCTCACAACTTGCTCTTTCTAAAACCCCATAATAGATGGTGTTTTGAGAAGAGGTATCAAACCCTATTGGATAAGGTTCGATCTATGATGAATCAAATTGATCTTCTACCATCCTTTAAAGGGTGTGCTCTTGAAGCTGCTGACTTCACACTTAACCGTTTCGTCTAGGAGACGCCATATGAGATATGGTATGGGAAGAGTCCCATAAATGTTTTGTCTCAAGGTTGAGGACGTCAAGTTTATGATAAGCCATGCGCAGATGATAAACTGTCTTCAAAACCCTCAAGTATATGTTTGTGGGATACCCTTGAAAAGGGATATCAAGTCAACTACCCACCTGATTACAAAGGGTTTGTAGTTAGAGGTGAATACCTTTAAAAGGGGATTCTTGTTTCCAAAAGACACAGTGGGAGGAAGATGAATCTTGAAAGAGTTCAAGATCCACAAGACACTTGAGAGGCGCAGACGAAAACAAGAGAAGATCCGCAAGTTGTTGCGGAAATTCCCCTAAAAACATAAGGACAGCAAAGTTCTGATAGAACACGTTCTCAATTTCAAAAGATAGGGATCTTTGGTCATTAAGAACAAGGATGTGTTGCTCTTGGAGCGTGGTGAGCCTGCCACCTATCGAGAAGCTTTTATCATTGTTTTGATAAAGATGTCAAAGGAGTTTGGCCTCTTGCAAAACCTTGATGAGTCCTATGTTTACAAGAAGGTAAGTGGGAGCACGTTTGTATTCTTGGTGCCATATGTCGTTGACATATTGCTAGTTGAAAGTGACATTACTGTCTTAAGGATTGTGAATCTTAGATAGGTAAATCACTCTCGATGAAGGAATTAAGGGAAGCTGCCTATACTGTAGGCATAAAGGATCTATGGTGATAGATCTTGGAGACTTCTTGAATTGAGTCAAGGTACATTCTTCGATGAGATACTGAAGGAGTTCAGTATCTGAGATTTCAAGAAGAGATTCATGCCGATGAATCAAGGCTTGGTCCCTGTGATAATCAGTGTTTCCTGAGACACATGATGAGCAAGGACACATGAATGGCATCCTTCAAAGCGCTTCGGCAATAGGATCCATCATGATGTACTAGACTCAATATGTCGTTTGCCCTATAAATGACGAGCTGTGACCCTGTTGAGGTTCACTGGGAAGCTGTCATAAAATCCTTACGTACTTGAGAAGCACTAAGGATAAACTCTTGGTTTATGGTAGAAGTAATGTGTAAAGTTGTTACACAGAACCCCATTATTCAAGCCAACCAAGATTGATCGCAGTAATGAAATATGTATTCCCTGAACGTAGTAATCGTAAGTTGGAATGGTTCCAAGCGGAGTACGATTACTGATTCTACGAGGAATGGGTTAGTCGCGTGGAGACGCAGACTGTAAAACTAGTGTCTGGAGTACACTTGGTGGTCACCCTGTAGAGACAGGAAGACACCAAATGGGAAAGTGTTCCCCACTGATGTTCCGACAGTGATATGAACTCAGACAGGATCACCTAGAGATGGTGATATCAAGATATGAAAAGTAGCAGTCGAGTATATTTTGCCAATCCTCTAAAAGAAACCCCAACACAGGTCTTACATAAGCATTATGTAATGTCAAATGGGAATTAGACACATTAATGGATGTTCCTAGTGTAGGAACAGTTTGATTAATGATTGTACCTAGTGCAAGTGCGAGTTTGATGGAGATTGTGCCCTAGGGCCAATCATTTTATAAATATGTTTTGAACATATTGATTAATTTATAGAGATAAATTAATGGTTATCATATTATTAGCATGTTTACTATGATAACAGTCCGTGATTAACTATATGATAATTAATCTAAACTGTCCCTGGTCGCTCATTCAAGTGGGAACTTGAAATGAACCAAGACCAGCATGACCTCGGTGCATAGAGATGCATGCACTAGATGCCGGAACGAGTGTCGTGGTGCAATTATGTAAAGGGTTACAAATTGCTGGACCGACCCGGAGAGTCCTGCATGGGTTTTAATCATTAGCTAGTCTCTCCTGTACACCTGTCACGATGCCCATAGACCTGAGGTCTTCATCATTCCGGCGTTGTAGTTGTCAAACTTTGGCTTAGTCTAACGTTACCCGTAGCAGGGTAGCCATAAGGGCTAGGTACGGGTTTGGTTGATTACCGTGCTGAGGAATGTGGTTGACCAAGATGGAATATTGTCCCTCATAAGGATGAGAGATATTTAACTGGGCCCCTCGAGGAGTCTGTCCAAGGAATGTGTGGCCACACTGGAAATTGGGACTTGCTCAAGGAATCGAGAAAGTTGAGATTTGGAATTTGGATGACCTTCCCGTGCCTAATCCATGACCAAACTATTGTAGGGCAATAGGGATCAGGACAAGGTGGTACTAAGGTTAAGTCATTTCGGCGATAAACGATAAGTCACGTGTTTTGGGTAGTCGTGATGGCTTGCTAGAGCCCGCTCTCGACTTGTAAGTCATAGAGATGACTTGCTGCCAACTTCACGTGAGGCCTGCTGGGTCACACACGAGCAGGATCAAGATGCCACATTGGGACACGAATTAGGGTTAATTCGTGGGTCACATAGGTGACACCGTTTAAGACATAATTGACTGTCTTGGGACATGAAATATTGTCTTAAATAATTATCTACAGATATATGATATTTAGATTTGTGAGACAATTTTAAATATATATATATGATAATTGTTAAATAGATAATTGGATTAGGCTATTTACAATTATATTCCCATTTATAATATTAGGGAATAATAAATTGGATAAGGTTCCTAAAGGTTAGGAAATTATTGATTTATTAAATTCACTAATATTAGGAAAATAGGGTTGAGGTTGGAGCCTCATATAAGCCCATTTTAATTAATATAAATGTTTTATAAATTAAAGTCATGGATTGAGATTTGAAATTTGAAATTCATATAGACTTGATCTAGATTTCAAATGATTTAATTGAATATATTAAGGTAATATTTTAATTCAACAAATATAGGGTAAGTCGAATTCTAGGTCCAAATTGGGATTAAAATATTAATGTAATATTTTAATTCAATAAAGACTAGAATTCAAAATTCAAAATTCAAAAGATTGACCTAAAGATATTATGGTAATAACAAATTGGTTATAACTTCCTAAAAGTTGGGATTGTTATTTTGATTTATTAAATTTCAACAAATTTGGCCTAGGGGATGGCGCAAGGGTGAGCATCTTTTGGGAAGATTTGATCTTCCAATCTGATTCTCCAAGATTGCATTTGAATTCAAATTATAATATTAAGGTAATATTTTAATTAGGAATTCAAGTCCTAAAATTATGATATCATTGTAATCTCATAATTTTATAATTTGATAATCCTATAATTTAGGGATTCCCTAATTATAATTATCAAACTCCCCAAACCCTATATATACACTAGCATAAGTCGACTTTGATAAGGCCTCATGCACGCTTGGGAAAATTCGACTTTTGCCTAGCTAATTCACAGGAGAAAAATCGGTTTTGAGTCTTGGTGAAGAGAGAGAGAAAACACAACCCTATTTTCTAGAGAGAGAAAGTAGCGCAAACCTAAAAGGAGTTTTAGAGTTTGTGACAAGGTTGTGTGAGATCAATAATCTGATTCTTGATAATAGGCGCCATCTGTTCTTGGAATTCAAGAATAGTTCTTGAATTCAAGAACACCGTAGATAAAGGTCCCTAGTTCACTTGGAGAACTGACACTCCTTCAAGATTCATCTTACTCCCACTGTTTCTTTTGGAAACAAAGAATTCCTTTCTAAAAGGTATTCACCTTTGACCACAAACCCTTTGTAATCGGTATTAGACTTGATACCCCTTTTCGTTTCCTTAGGGTATCCCACAAGCATGCACTTGAGGGTTTTGAAGACAGTTTATCGTTAGCACATTGCTTAACATAAACTTAACGTCCTCAACTTTGAGACAAAACACTTATGGGACTCTTCCCATTCCATATCTCATATGGCGTCTCCTAGACGAAACGGTTAAGTGTGAAGTCAGCAGCTTCTAGAGCACACCCCTTTTAAGGATGGCAGAAGACCAGTTTGACTCATCATAGATCGAACCTTATCTAATAGGGTTTGATACCTCTTCTTGAAACGCCATCCACCATGGGGTTTCAGGAAAAGCAAGTTGTGAGACTATCTCACAGCTCCTAAGATGATCAGCAAAGTCTTGACACAAATCCTTGTCCCTTGATCGAATCATGGACCTTGATTCCCTTTTCAAGTTAGTTCTCTACTTCGTTTTGAAATCTCCATTTCAAAAGACTCCGACTTGTGTTTCAAAAGGTAGCCGTAGATCTAGCCTTTTGAAGCAGTTATTAAGAGTTATTACCTTTAGCTTAGATACTTAGGGCTCCACATACATCAACCATGTATGATCCCCACTAAGTCAGTCAATCTATTATTGTGGTTAGTAATAGAAGCGCTTTTGTCATCTTTCCATTTTAAACAAGGTTCGCAAGCATCATCCGATTCACAATCAAATGAGCTTCAGAAGTTCATCTCCATGAAGCTTCCCAAGGCGTTTCTCGTTTGTATGGCCTAAACGACTATTGCCAAAAGTATTCACCGGGTTAGATTCGTCAATCTTTAATCCTTTCGTATCGATGTTATAAATATTGTTATCATTCTAGTTTAAAACATAATGATTACCTTTGCAAATCTTATAAGCAAATAAACATTATTTTATAAAATAGAATACCATTCTTTAACGTTTACACATATAAAATCTTCCTTATCCTTATAAGGAGGAGAAACAATGTTTGAACCTTAAAGAATGTACATAACNGAAAGTAGCGCAAACCTAAAAGGAGTTTTAGAGTTTGTGACAAGGTTGTGTGAGATCAATAATCTGATTCTTGATAATAGGCGCCATTTGTTCTTGGAATTCAAGAATAGTTCTTGAATTCAAGAACACTGTAGATAAAGGTCCCTGGTTCACTTGGAGAATTGATGGAGGCTAGCACCTAGGCTTCTCCAAAACTGTTCGTGTGGATCACCGGCGGACGGAGCACACTCGGAGTGGACTCCTCAGCATCGTAGACACAAAAGTGGCCGATTGATTTGTTGGGAATTCAGGGCGCCTAAGGCAGCGGAAGCATGAAAAACTGTAAATTAAAAAATTTTAAACGCCTAGGTCCTAGAATTCCCGAACGGATCCGCTAGCTGAATTTAAAACCTTTGGTTAGTGGTATACCTCACGAGTTTCAATCGATTTAGTTGAACGGGGCGTATCCTAGAAGTCCACGTGACGCGTCCTTCCTCCGCCGGTAATCCACACGAACAGTTTCGGAGATGCCTAGGTGCTAGCCTCCTTCACTTCTCTAAGTGAATCCGGAACCTTTATCTACGGTGTTCTTTAAATTCAAGAACTCTTCTTGAATTGCCAAGAACTGTATGGCGCCTTGATCAAGAATCTAATTCTTGATCCCACACAACCTTGTCACACAATATTAACCTCTTTAATATTGTGCGCCACTTTCTCTCTCTAGGAAAGCAAGGCTGCGATTTTTCTCTCTCTCCTCACCAAAGGCAAAATCGAATTTTCCTTGTGAAGAATTTAGGCTAAGTCGACTTTTTTAATGTGCATGAGGCTCTCACCCTTTTGTGATTTCAATCTCAAGAATCAAATTCTCAAGTTGTTTTCACTCTCTCTCAAGAATCCAATTCTTGTGATGTGTTTTTTGTGAATGTCGACTTTGGCTTCCTTTTATAGGGTTTGGGGACTTTGATAATTATAATTTTAGGAAACCCTAAAATCATATAATTATCAAACCATAAGATTATGATATCTTTATATCAAAATTATATGACTTGATTTCCAATTTAAAATATTACCATAATATTAAAATTGGAATCAAAATGCAATCTTGGAGAATCAATTTGGAAGATCAAATCTTCCAAGATCTCTCTCAAGCCCATGCGCCATCCCCTTCATTATCTTGTTGGAATTTAATAAATTAAAATAACTAACTAACTCTTAGGAAGTTATAACTAATTTGTTATTTTCCAACAATATTGATTTAAAGAATTACCATAATATCTTTAAGTCAATCTCACCAAATCTCAAACTCTAGTTTATTGAATTAAAATATTACATCAATATTTTAAATCCAATTGGACTAGGAATTTTCGACTTGCCCTATAAGTCATGAATTAAAATATTACTTTAATATATTTAATTCATCCATTTGAAATCTAGATCAAATCTCATTTGAATTTCAAATTTCAAGCCATGACTTTAATTAATAAAACATTTTTATTAATTAAATCCTAGAAAAAATGAGGCGCCAACCTCATCCTATTATATCCTAATATTAGTGAATTTAATAAATCAATAATTTCCTAACTCTTAGGAATATTATTTAATTTATATTTCCCCTAATATTATAAATAGGAATATAATTGTAAATAGCCTAATCCAATTATCTATTTAACAATTATCATATATATATTTAAATTTGTCTCACAAATCTAAATATCATATATCTGTAGATAATTTATTCAAGACAAGACTTCATGTCTCACAATTTGTTATGTCTCAAACGGTGTCACAAATGTGACCCACGAATTAGGGTTAAGTCGTGTTCCAGCTTGGCATCTGGTTCCTGCTCGTGTGTGACCCAGCAGGCCCCACGTGAAGTTGGCAGTAAGTCATCTCATGACTCACAAGTCGAGAGCGGACTCTAGCAAGCCATCACGACTACCCAAAACACGTGAGTTATCGTTTAACCCCTAAACGACTTAACCTTAATACCATCTTGTCCAGATCCCTTTTTGTCCTACGATATTTTGGTAAGGATTAGGCATGGGAAAGTCATCCAAAATCCAAACCTCAACTTTCTCGATTTCCTAAGTAAGTCCCAATATCCAGTGTGGCCACACATTCCCTTGGACAGACTCATCGAGGGGCCCAGTTAAATATCTCCCATCTCTATGAGGGACAAAATTTCATCTTGGCCAACCATATTCCTCAGCACGACAATCAACCAAACCCGTACTCAGCCCTTATGGCTACCCTGTTACGAGTAACGTTAGACTAAGCCAAAGTTTGACAACTGCAATGCCGGAATAGTCAAGGCCTCAGGTCTAAGGGCATCATGACAGATTGTACAGGAGAGACCAGCTAATGACTGAACCCATGCAGAACTCTCCGGATCGGTCCAGCAATTTGTAACCCTTACATATTTGCACCATGACTCTCGTCCCAGCATCTAGTGCGTGCATCTCCATGCACCGAGGTCAGGCTGGTCTTGGTTCGATTCAAGTTCCCACTCGAATGAGCGACGAGGGACAATTTAGATTACCTATCTCATAATTAATCATGGACTGTTATCATAGTAAACATGCTAATAATATGATAACCATTAATTTATCTCCATAAATTAATTGATATGTTCCAAACATATCTATAGGACGATTGGCCCTAGGGCATAATCTCCATCATGATTTGGGTAAATTTCTAATCGTTTTCCTGACACAGATTCATATAGCGGATCCATGGGAAAGAAATCACTGTGCGCCTGGTTTTATTATGTTGTTCGTTTAAATTTTTAAATTTATACCTGTTTCCGCTGCGTTGGCGTGCCCGTGATTTCCCAACATCAACAGCCGACGATATTCCCTTGTTCAACTCTTTGAACTATCGTAGCTAGCATCAGACAAGCAACGTCCATAGTGTCATTGAAGTGCTTCTCCAAGCGGTTCTTTGAGCTCTTGGAACGTCCTTGGCATGCTCTTCAGGGGAGGGATTTCTAGGACACAAAAATTCCTTCGTTGGGTGAGAGAAATTCTCAAATTACAAAACCTGTCAAGGAAGTCAGCAGCTTCCTTCGTTGGGTGAGAACAATTCTCAAATTACGATACCAGTTAAGGAATTTTGTCCCAGACAACTTGTCCTTCTCAAGGACAGATCGCAGTGATAGTGATGAACTATTGTTTGTTGCCATTGATTCTACTACTAAGATATGAAAAGTTTAATTAGCAGGTAAAATATATCCACCATTTTATAAAACCCAGTAAAATTTATTATTAGTGGCTAAGACCCATATTTCACCAAAGTTTACCGTCGTTGAGGGCGATCATGCACTCTTTGGTTATTTAGGTAGGTAACTCCTTACCAATCACATCTCTATGTGACTCTTAGATCCTTATGGGACTGTATCATCATATGATACTTATTATGGCATGTTTATCCCATCTGATTCCTTGAGGTCCAAAACCGTTTTGATAACCCCATTAAGTCACACGGTAAAACATGTGAATGGCTAGATTCAAAACAACGAGGCCGAAGCCCAACCCCATATCATCAAGGCCCAAATAAACACGTGTCGCTGAGGGCGATAACCGCATTTAAAGAACCAGGATTTCAATAGGCGTCGTGTTGAAACTCCCATTCACCCGTGTCTCCTCAAGGTCAAGGTAGATACGTGTCGCTGACGGCGATCACCGCTCCACGATGAACAACATTTTGACAGGGTGTTTTAGCGACGACATTAAAAACTTAAGATTTTCTAAAAGGGTTTGATTTTTATTAAAAAGGTTCCGTTTTATAGTTTAATCTTAAAACTCCTTTTAAAATTAAACGAGTCATGCCACATGTTTATTACCCCATGTATCTCATACATATAAACATGTGCCCGGATTTTGTATCTATACAAAATCTCACGCTCGTATCGTATACGTGGTTGTAGCGCAGTATATAAATAGCATGTTAAAATTTCGCACCCTAAACATACATCTAGCGCATCACATACAACTAAATGTAAAGACATGCACCGTGTTTAGATATGGCCCATCTACCCTAGAATTCTCCCAAGCCAATGAGAGAACTTTTCTAAAAGAAAAATAATATTACACGTGAATAAACCCCAGTTACATTGAGGTATAAACAGAAAGTAAATTTACATAAGAGTAGAGGGAGACGACACGCAGGCCGTATTTACCGAAATAAACCTCCTAGAGCCATATCCTGTTGGGAATCCTAGGCGCCAAACGCAGCGGAAGCCAAAAATAAAACTGAAAAATAAAGCGCCTAGTCCTAGAATTCCCGAACGGATCCGCTAGCAGAATTTAAAACTTTTAGATAGTGGTATACCTCACGAGTTTCAATCGGATGGTTGAACAAGGCGTGTGCAAGGAGCCCACTCACAGCGTTCTCCCTCTGTCGGTGATCCACACGAACAGTTTCTCGGACACCAAGGTGCTAGCCTTCCATTCTTTTCTCCAAAAGAACCAGGGACCAATCTACAGTGCTTGAATTCAGGAACACCTTCTTGAATCCAATCAGCAAAAGTGGCGCATAGAAGAAACCCCCCACAAGAACTCCTTCTTGCCTTTTCTTCTCTCAAACCCTAGTTATGGAGCCAAGTTGATTTTCACTAACTCTTAGCAAAAAAAACGACTTTCTCTCTCTATGGGTGCAAAGGTGCGATTTTTCTCTCTCTCTCTTGAAGGAGGAAGAAAATCAACAGCTAGGGTTAGACTTGCTTAGGGAGCAAGTCGACTTGCTCCCTTAATATAGGTATAATATTTGGTGATTTTATTATTCCTAAAATCATAATATTCTGATAATATAATTATTTTAGGACTTGAATTTACAATTAAAATATTACCTTAATATTTCAATTTAAATTCAAAATGCAATCTCTGAGAATCAAATGGAAGATCAAATCTTCCCATGGGACCCACAAGGGAAGGCGCCATCCCCTTTTATTTTTCCTTGGAATTTTATAAATCAAAAACTTTCCTAATTCATGATTCACCAAAGATACTAAGAGGAGATCTCACCAAATCTGTTTGAATCAAATCTTTTGGTATCTCCATCAAATCTTTTGAATTCAAACTTATTATTTGAATTAATAAAACAATTTTATTTATCCAAATAATCCAAAAGAGGCGCCACCCTCAAAATAATATTGGGAATTTTATAATTCAATAATTTCCTAACTTTTAGGAATCTTATTTGAATTATTTTTCCCTAATATTTTAATTGTAAATAATTAATCTCCATTAAGCATTTAACAATTATTATATTTAAACTTGTCCCACAAATTTAAATATTTCACAACTGTAGATTAATTAAGACAAGACTTAATGTCCCAGACATTCTTGCTGTCTTAAATCGTGCCACCATAGTGACCCACGAACTAACCCTAATTCGTGTCCCTTTTAAACGGTGTCCTAATCCTGCTCATGTGTGACCCAGCAGGCCCCACGTGAAGTTGGCTGCAGGTCATCCCCATGACCTACAAGTCGTGAGCGGACTCTAGCAAGCCATCACGACTACCCAAAACACGTGAGTTATCGTTTTTACCAAAACCGACTGAACCTTAGTACCTCCTTATCAAAGACCCTATTGTCCTACGATATCTTGGTCATGGATTAGGCACAGGAAAGTCATCCATAATCCAAACCACAACTTTCTCGGTTCCCTGAGTAAGTCCCAATTTCCTGAGAGGCCACTCCTTTCCTTGGACAGACTCATCGAGGGCGCCAGTTAGATATCTCTCATCTAATGAGGGACAAAATCCCATCTTGGTCAATCCACATTCCTCAGCACGGCAATCAACCAAACCCACACTTAGTCCTTATGGCTACCTTGTTACAGGCAACGTTAGACTAAGCCAAAGTTTTGACAACTATAACGCAGGAATAATGATGACCTCAGGTCTAAGGCATCGCGACAGGTGTACAGGAGAGGCAAGCTGATGACTAAACCCATGCACGACTCTCTAGTTCAGTCCAACAACTCGTGACCCTTTACGTAATTGCACCATGACTCTCATCTCAGCATCTAGTGCATGCATCTCTATGCACCGAGGTCATGCTGGTCTTTGTTCATTTTCGTTCGCACGAAAACAATCGACCACGGACAAATTTAGATTAATTATCTCATAATTAATCACGGACGTTATCATAGTAAACATGCTAATAATATGATAACACATTAATTTATCTCTATAAATTAATTAAATGTTCATAACATTTCACATAAAACGGTTGGCCCTAGGGCACAATCTCTAACAGACTCCCACTTGCACTAGGGTACAATCAATCTAGCTGTTCCTACTCCTAGGTTCACTGATCAATGTGTCTAATCCCCATCGACGATACATGTCTCTCATGTATAACCTGATGGAGATTGTGCCCTAGGGCCAATCATTTTACAAATATGTTGTGAACATATTAATTAATTTATAGAGATAAATTAATGGTTATCATATTATTAGCATGTTTACTATGATAACAGTCCGTGATTAATTATAGGATAATTAATCTAAATTGTCCCTGGTCGCTCACTCAGGAGGGAACTTGAGATGAACCAAGACCAGCATGACCTCGGTGCATAGGGATGCATGCACTAGATGCTGGTACGAGAGTCATGGTGCAATTACGTAAGGAGTTACGAGTTGCTAGACTGACCCGGAGAATCCTGCATGGGTTTTAGTCATTAGCTAGTTTCTCCTGTACACCTGTCACGATGCCCTCAAGACCTGAGGTCTTCATCATTCTGGCGTTGTAGTTGTTAGACTTTGGCTTAGTCTAACGTTACCCGTAGCAGGGTAGCCATAAAGGCTAAGTACGGGTTTGGTTGATTACCGTGCTGAGGAATATGGTTGGCCAAGATGGAATTTTGTCCCTCATAGAGATGGGAGATATGTAACTGGGCCCCTCGATGAGTCTGTCCAAGGAATGTGTGGCCACAATGGAAATTGTGACTTACTCAAGGAATCGAGAAAGTTGTGATTTGGATTTTGGATGACATTCCCACGCCTGATCCATGACCAAAATATCGTAGGACAAAAAGGGATCTAGACAGGATGGTACTGAGGTTAAGTCGTTTCGGCGTTAAACGATAACTCACGTGTTTTGGGTAGTCGTGATGGCTTGCTAGAGTCCGCTCTCGACTTGTAAGTCATAGGGATGACTTGCTGCCAACTTCACGTGGGGCCTGCTGGGTCACACACGAGCAGGATCAAGATGCCACATCGGGACACGAATTAGGGTTAATTCGTGGGTCACATTGGTGACACCGTTTAAGACATAATTGACTGTCTGGGACATGAAATATTGTCTTAAATAAATATCTACAGATATATGATATTTAGATTTGTGGGACAAATTTAAATATATATATGATAATTGTTAAATAGATAATTGGATTATGCTATTTACAATTATATTCCTATTTATAATATTAGGAATAAATAAATTAGATAAGTTTCCTAAAAGTTAGGAAATTATTGATTTATTAAATTCACTAATATTAGGATAAATGGGAATGAGGTTGGCGCCTAAATGTAGCCTATTTTAATTAATAGAAATGTTTTATTAATTAAAAGTCATGGCTTGAGATTTGAAATTCAAATAGATTTGATCTAGATTTCAAATGATTGGATTAAATATATTAAGGTAATATTTTAATTCAATAATATATATATATAGGGAATTCGAATTTTAGGTCTAAAGTTGGATTTAAATATTAGTGTAATATTTTAATTCAATAAAGACTAAAATTCAAGATTTAAAAGATTAACTAAAGATATTATGGTAATATCTTAAATCAATATTGTTGGAAAATAACAAATTAGTTATAACTACCTAAGAGTTAGGTTTGTTATTTTGATTTATTAAATTCCAACTAAAAATCATGGGACTAGGCGCATGGGAGTGAATCTCTTTGGGAAGATTTGATCTTCCAATTTGATTCTCCAAGATTGCATTTGAATTCAAATTATGATATTAAGGTAATATTATAATTAAGAATTCAAGTCCTAAAATTATGATATTATTGTAATCTCATAATTTAATAATTTGGTAATCCTATAATTTAGGGATTCCCTAATTATAATTATCAAACCCTCAAACCCTATATATACATATAGCGCTAAAGTCGACTAACACTCGAAGCTCATGACCCTTGAGAATTTCGACTTTCCTTAGCCAATTCACAAGAGCAAAATTCGATTTTGGCTTTTGGTGAAGAGAGAGAGAGAAAACACAACCCTAGTTTCTAGAGAGAGAAAGTGGCGCAAAACCTAAAAGTGTTTTAGGATTTGTGTGTTGAGGTTGTGTGAGATCAAGAATAAGATTCTTGATCATAGGCGCCAACTAGTTCTTGGATTCAAGAATTGTTCTTGAATTCAAGAGCATCGTAGATAAGGTTCCTGGTTCACTTGGAGAAGTGAAGGAGGCTAGCACCTAGGCATCTACCAAACTGTTCGTGTGGATCACCGGTGGAGGGAGCACACTCGGAGTGGACTCCTCATATTCGTAAACACAAAGAACTTCCGATCGATTTGGGTAAAATTCTTGTCCTTACACTGATACAGATCCATGTAGCGGATTCATTGGGAAAGAAGTCGCTATGTGCCTTGTTTTATTATGTTTTGGTTTAAATTTTTAAATTTATATCTGTTTCCGCTGCGTTGTGTGCATGGCGATTTACCAACATAACCCTTGCAAGAGGCTTAGTCAGAGGATCAGCAACGTTGTCCTCGCCTGGTACTTTACATATCTTCACATCACCTCTGTCAATCATCTCCCTAACAAGGTGAAAACGTCTGAGTATATGTTTGGTCCTCTGGTGGGACCGTGGCTCCTTGGCTTGTGCAATAGCGCCACTATTGTCACAATACAGGGTGACAGGATCATAAATGGTCGGAACCACACCAAGCTCTGAGATGAACTTTCTAATCCACACAGCCTCCTTTGCTGCATCCGATGCTGCAATATACTCGGACTCCGTTGTAGAATCGGCAATCGTGCTCTGCTTGGAACTCTTCCAACTCACGCTGCCACCGTTCAAGAGAAACACATATCCTGACTGTGATTTAAAATCATCTTTGTCAGTTTGGAAACTAGCATCTGTGTAACCACTTACACATAGCTCCTATTGGGGAATTCAGGGCGCCTAGACGCAGCGGAATTAAAAACAGAATAAAAAAAACTTAAACATAAAACGCGCAAGGGCCTAGAATTCCCGAACGGATCCGCTAGCTGAATTTAAAACTTTTAGATAGTGGTATACCTCACGAGTTTCAATCGGTTTAGTTGAACGGGGCGTATCCTAGAAGTCCACGTGATGCGTCCTTCCTCCGCCGGTGATCCACACAAACAGTTTTGGAGATGCCTAGGTGCTAGCCTCCTTCACTTCTCCAAGTGAATCTAGGACCTTTATCTACGGTGTTCTTTAATTCAAGAACTCTTCTTGAATTCTCCAAGAACTATATGGCGCCTTGATCAAGAATCCAATTCTTGATCCCACACAACCTTGTCACACAAAACTAAACTCGTTAGAGTTGTGCGCCACTTTCTTTGTCTAGAAACCAGGGTTGCGATTTTCTCTCTCTCCTCACTCAGAGCAAAAATCAAATTTTTCTCTTGAGAAGAACTGGGCTAAAGTCGATTTTCTAAGTATGCATGAGGCTCTCACCCTTTTTTGATCTCTCTCTTGAAAGTCGACTTATGGCTTCCTTTTATAGGGTTTGGGGACTTTTGATAATTATAATTAGGGAATCCCTAAAATATATAATTATCAAATCATAAAACTATGATATCTCCATATCACAATTATATGACTTGAATTTCAATTTAAAATATTACCATAATATTCAAATTGGATTCAAAATGCAATCTTGGAGAATCGATTTGGAAGATCAAATCTTCCAAGATCTTCCAAGCCCATGCGCCTCTCCCCTCCTTATTTTGTTGGAATATAATAAATTAAAATAACTATCCTAACTCTTAGGAAGTTATAACTAACTTGTTATTTTCCAACAATATTGATTTAAAGAATTACCTTAATATCTTTAAGTCAATCTTTTTGAATCTTGAATTCTAGTTTATTGAATTAAAATATTACACTAATATCTTTAATCCAATTAACCCTAGAATTCTACTTCCCTATATTTATTGAATTAAAATATTACCTTAATATTTTTAATTCAATCATTTGAAATCTAGATCAAATCCTTTTGAATTTCAAATTCAAGCCATGACTTTAATTAATTAAACATTTTTATTAATTAAATCCCTTTTATATATGACGCGCCAACCTCCTCCCATTTATCCCAATATTAGTGAATTTGATAAATTAATAATTTCCTAACTCTTAGGAACATTATCCAATTTATAATTCCCTAATATTATAAATAGGAATATAATTGTAAATAGACTAATCCAATTATCTATTCTACAATTATCATATATATATATTTAAATTTGTCTCACAAATCTAAATATTATATCTGTAGATATTTATTTAAGACAAGACTTCATATCCCAATACAATCAATTATGTCTTAAACAGTGTCACAAGTGTGACCCACGAATTAGTCCTAATTCGTGTCCCAGCTTGGCATCTGGTTCCTGCTCGTGTGTGACCCAGCAGGCCCCACGTGATGTTGGCAGTAAGTCATCTCCATGACTCACAAGTCGAGAGCGGACTCTAGCAAGCCATCACACGACTACCCAAAACACGTGAGTTATCGTCTAACCCCAAAACGACTTAACCTTAGTACCACCTTGTCTAGATCCCTTTCTGTCCTACGATATTTCGGTCATGGATTAGGCATGGGAAAGTCATCCAAAATCCAAACCTCAACTTTCTCGATTCCCTGAGTAAGTCGCAATTACTAGTGTGGCCACACATTCCTTGGACAAAAGTCCCTGAGTAAGTCCCTGTTAAATATCTCTCATCTCTATGAGGTACAAAAATCCATCTAGGTCAACCACATTCCTTAGCACGACAATCAACCAAACCCGTACCCAGCCCTTATGGCTACCCTGTTACGAGTAACGTTAGACTAAGCCAAAGTTTGACAACTGCAACGCTGGAATAGTCAAGACCTCAGGTCTAAGGGCATCGTGACAGGTGTATAGGAGAGACCAGCTAATGACTGAAAACCATGCAGAACTCTCCGGGTCGGTCCAGCAATTTGTAACTCCTTACATAATTGCACCATGACTCTCGTCCCAGCATCTAGTGCATGCATCTCTATGCACCGAGGTCAGGCTGGTCTTAGTTCATTTCATGTTCCCACTTGAATAAGCGACCAGGGACATTTTAGATTAACTATCTCATAATTAATCACGGACTGTTATCATAGTAAACATGCTAATAATATGATAACCATTAATTTATCTCCATAAATTAATTGATATGTTCCAAACATATCTATAAATTGATTGGCCCTAGGGCACAATCTCCATCAAACTCCCACTTGCACTAGGTACAATCATTAATCAAATTGTTCCTACTCCTAGGAACATCCATTAATGTGTCTAACTCCCACTTGACGTCACATGATACTCATGTAAAACCTGTGCTGGGGTTTCGCAAGAGGACTAGAAAAATATCCTCAACTGCTACTTTTCATATCTTAATATCACCATCTCCAGGTGATCTTGTCTGAGTATATCACTGTCGGAATGCCAGCGGGGAACCCCTTCCCGTTCTTATGTCTTTCTGTCTCTACAGGGTGACGACCAAGCATACTTCAGACACTAGTTTTACAGTCTACGTCTCCACGTGACTAACCCATTCTTGTAGAATCAGCAATCGTGCTCAGCTTGGAACCATTCCAACTCACGATTTCTACTGTTCAGGGAACACATATTTTAGTACTGCGATCAATCTTGGTTGGCTTGAATAATGGGCTTCTGTGTAACCACTTACACATTAATTCTACCATGAACCAAGAAATTTATCCTTAGTGCTTCTCAAGTACATAAGGATCTTTAAGACAGCTTCCCAGTGATCCTCAACAGGGCCACAGCTCGTCAAATTTTAGGGCAAATGACATATTGAGTCTAGTACAGCATGATGAATCCTATTGCCGAAGCGTAAAGGATGCCACTCATGTGTCCTTGCTCATCAAATGTCTCAGGAGACACTGATTCTTGCCAAGGACCGATCCTTGATTCATCGCCATGAATCCCTTCTTGAAGTCTCTCATACTGAACTCCTTCAGTATCCTATTCAAGAATGTACTCTTGCCTCAATTTAAGAAGCTCCCTGAGAACTATCTGATGGGAATTGTGCCCTAGGGCCAATCCTTTTGATGTATGTTATGAACATATGGATTAATTAATAGAGATAAATTAATGGTTTTCACATTATTAGCATGTTTACTGTGATTACGTCCATGATTAATTATATGATAATTAATCTAAATTTGTCCCTGATCAATTGTTTTCGTGGGAGCGAAAATGAACTAAGATCAGCATGACCTCAGTGCATAGGGATGCACGCACTAGATGCTGGAATGAGAGTCATGGTGCAACTACGTAAGGGGTTACGAGTTGCTGGACTGACCCGGAGAGTCCTGCATGGGTTTAGTCATCAGCTTGCCTCTCTTGTACGCCTGTCACGACGCCTTAGACCTGAGGTCATCATTATTCCGGCGTTGCAGTTGTCAGACTTTGGCTTAGTCTAACGTTGCCCGTAGCAGGGTAGCCATAAGGGCTAAGTACGGGTCTGGTTGATTGCCGTGCTGAGGAATGTGGACTGACCAAGACTGGGATTTTGTTCCCCATTAAATTGGGAGATATCTTACTGGCGCCCTCGATGAGTCTGTCCAGGAAAAAGGAGTGGCCACTCAATATATGGGACTTACTCAAGGAATCGAGAAAGTAAAGGTTTGGATCATGGATGACTTTCCCGTGCCTGATCCATGACCAAGATATCGCAGAACAATAGGGTCGGTGCCTAGGAGGTACGAAGGTTAAAATCGGTTCTGGTAACGATCGATTCACTCACGTGTTTTGGGTAGTCGCGATGGCTTGCTAGAGTCCGCTCACGACTTGTAGGACATGGGGATGACCTACTGCCAACTTCACGTGGGGCCTGCTGGGTCACACACGAGCAGGATTAGAACACACCTTTTAAGGGACACGAATTAGGGTAATTCGTGGGTCACTCCGTGGCCTAATTTAAGACACAGAGGAAATGTCTGGGACATTATGTCTTGTCTTAAATTTTCTACATGATTAAATAATTGGTAAATAATTAATAGAGATTAATTATTTGCAATTTAAATATTGGGAAATAATAAATTAAATAATTCCTAAAAGTTAGGAGATTATTGATTTATAAAATTCCCTAATATTTAGTTGAGGGTGGCGCCTCATTTTATGGGGATTTAATTAATAAAAATGTTTTATTAATTAAGTCATGAATTTGAATTTGAATTTGAGATTCTAGATTTGAATTAAGATAATGGGGTAATATTTTAATTCAATATTAGATCTAAATTCGAAATTCAAAATTTGAATTTGAAATATTATTGTAATATTTTAATTCAAAAATATTGGGATAATATGAGTTGGTTATGACTTCCTTAATTTTAGGAGTTATTTTTGATTTATAAAATTCCCAATAATTGGAGCTAATAGGCGCCTAGACTCATGGGTCCCACTTGGAAGATTTGATCTTCAAATTGTGATTCTGAGTTGGCAATTTGAATTTGAATTAAGATATTCTGGGAATATTTTAATTAGATATTCAAAGCCTAAAATATGATATTATCAGAATATCATAGATTTTATATTTATAAAATTAGTGTAATTTTAGTAAATATAAAGCCTGCAATTCGCCTAGCTCCAAGAGACACAAGTCGAATTGTTCATGCCTTGCACATTCTGAAACCCTAGCTCACTTTAGAGAGAGAAGTCGAATTCCTCCTTGTAGAGAGAGAAAAATCGACACCCACCTTCCTTAGGAGAGAAGTCGATTTTCTTCTAAGGAGTTAGAAGAGTAATCGAAAGTTGTGGGTTCTACGGGTTTGAAGACAACAATAGAACAAAAGGAGTTTTGTTGCTGATTGTTGATCTGTGGCGCCATCCACCAGAGTTCAGAGAAGGAGTTCCTGAATTCAGAATCTGTAGATTGGATCCCGAGTCTCTTTGGAGAAAGAGGCGTGGAGGCTAGCACCTCGTGTTCGGGAAACTGTTCGTGTGGATCACCGGTAGAGGAAGGACGTGGAGACGGACTTCTAGACTCACCAGTATCACCAATCCGATTGAAAGCCTGAGGTATAACACTTTTCGTATCTGGTTTTAAATTCAGCTAGCGGATCTCAGGGTGGGTTTTCCTCGGGGGCGAAATTTTTTTTTAATTTACGTTTCTTCCGCTGCGTGTTTCCCTGGGGATTTCCCAACAGTGGTATCAGAGCCACGCTAGTCTTGGAATTTAAAATCATTTTGGTGTGCATGTGATGTATGCTTGGCGTGTTTTACCTTTTTCAATCTTGTATTGGTTTTAAAAAAAATCCACCGAATGTTTTTCTAAAACTGAATCTACAAGAAAAGGTGCAAACTTATGTATGTGATACATAAGGAAGTCAATATGATTGATTTCGAATTTTTCTTGTAAATATAGGCCAAAGTCGAAATTCCCATATAATTATGGTTAAAAGTGTTTTAATCATAATATTATGTGGGTGACTGAAAATTTGAATAAAATTATGAATTTTAAAATTTTTGGGTCAATAATTAAAATTTTGGAATATGATTCCTGAATTTTATAATTATTGATAATTGGCCTAATTTCAAGAAAAGGCATGTTAAAATTGCACACCCTAATTAACACCTACAAAAATCGTTTTTGATATGTGTTGGATATATATTGTGTTTGACATAATTGTATGAAGTGTTCATATATGTAATTGTGTGGTGTTGGATATGGCTCTAGGTTTTTGGTGTATACGGCCTGCGTGTCGTCTCCCTCTATCCGATGTAATTTTACTTTTCAGTTTATACCTCAATGTAACTGGGGTTTACTCTCTTGTAATTTTACGTTTTTCTTTTTAGAAAAATTCTCTCATTGGCTTGGGAGAATTATTAGGATAGGTGAGCCATATCTAAACACAATGTATGTCAGTTTGCAATTTGGTTTGTATGTGATACAAAGCGCTAGATGTATGTTTAGGATGCGATTTTAACATGCAATTTACCCCGCTTTTGGCGCCATATATATATATATATTCGTATGCGATACGAGCATGGGATTTTGCATATGATGCATAATCCGTGCACATGTTTATGTGTATGTGATACACTTGGGGAATAAACATGTGGCATGACTCGTTTAATTTTAAAAGGAGTTTTAAAATTAAACTATAAAACGGAACTTTTTCAAAAATCAAACCCTTTTAGAAAATCTTAAGTTTTAATGCCATCAATAAAACACCCTGTTGAAATCTTGTTCATCGTGGAGCGGTGATCGCCCTCAGCGACACGTATCTGCCTTGACCTCGAGGAGACACGGGTGAATGGGGGTTTTCAGTTCGACGCCCATTGAAATCTTGGGTCATTAAATGCGGTGATCGCCCTCAGCGACACGTGTTTAAGTGACGCCGTTGATGATATGGGGCTGGGCTTCGGCCTCGTCGTTTGGGCCTTGCCATTCACGAGTTTTATTGTGTGACTTAATGGGGCTATCAAAACGGTTTTGGGCCTCAAGGCATTAGATGGGATAAACATGCCGTATCATATGATGATACAGTCCCATAAAGATCTAAGAGTCACATAGAGATGTGATTGGTAAGGAGTTACCTACCTAAATAGCCAAAGGATGCATGATCGCCCTCAGCGACGGTAGACTTTGGTGAAATATGGGTCTTAGCCACTAATAATAAATTTTACTGGGTTTTATAAAATGGTGGATATATTTTATTTTCCTGCTAATTAAACTTTGCATATCTGAATTGTCGAATCAAATGGCAACAAACGTTCCCTCACTATCACTGCGATCTGTCCTTGAGAAGGACAAGTTGACTGGGACTAACTTTCTCGACTGGTACCGGAATGTGAGAATTGTTCTCACCCAGGAGAGAAAGCTCTATGTCCTAGACAACCCCCATCCCTGAACAGCCTGCTGCCTGTCACAACCCAATTTTTATTCCTTTCCAAGTAATGGAAATGGTAAGCAAAGAATGAAAATAAATAGTCTAAATGAGTGAATTTAAGGGGAAAAGCTTAGAAATGCTTAAAAGGCCCTAAAAAGGGGATTAATTTAAGTATTGTTGATTGTGTGAAAGGAGGTCATATTGCTATAAAAGAGACCTAAAGGAACCCTAAATATGACATTATAATGATTAGAAATGGGTTCTATGATAAGTTTACTGGAGGCGAGAATCAAGGGTAAAATTGTAATTTTTACCCGATAAGAGTTTGTCTGATCAGATCTAATTAATTTATGGATTATGAGTACCTCCATTACTCTTTAATTGAGTTATAGGAGACTTTAAATTTAATCAAATGGCTCAATAGGAAATAAAAAGAAAGTTTGAGGGCAAAATGACAATTTCATAAGTGGCAAATGGTAATTTTAGCCAACTTTATGACTAAATTGTAAGGTGGACACCTCATATATTCTACAACCTTCATTAGCACGTCCAACTTCATCCATTTTCAGAAAAATTTCTCTGAGTTTCGTGCTAAAGAAGAGGAAGAAGAGGAGAGAGAGAAAGAGGAAGAAGAAGAGAGAGAAAGGGCCATAAGTGTAAGTATTTTTCATTTCCTCAATTCCTCATAGTTATGAAAGTTGTTCTTCTCCTTGAAAGATTTCTCCTCATATAATTTTCAGCTTCTAACTCCAAGTTTGAAGGAGAATTTCGTGCAAGTAAAGGCTTGAATTTAAAGAGGACATAGCCAAAGAGAAAGGAGGTAAGCTAGCCATGGAAACTATATGTTTGTTGATGAAAAAGTATGGCTAGATAACTAGAATGAAAATTTAAGTTTTGAGGTTAATATGAGAGTTTTATTTACATGAGAAATTCTGAATTTCTAGAGGTAGCCTCATGTTTAGAGATGCTTTATGAAGTGTCTCCTAGTTTAAAAGTGATGAGCTATGTTAGTTTCATGAATCAAACCTTAATAGGTGAATATGGCAACATAAGAAACAAATTATGAATTTAAGGGTTTTGAGTCATAAGATGATTTATGATGAATTCTATATGAATATAGGGACTTGCAATTGCAAATTAAGCCAACCTCAAGTGATGGTGGGAGTAGAACATTGCTCTTGTAAGAAGAGCTAGAAAGAAGGAAGGCTTGAGTACAAGGTAGTACCCTCTTTATTCCTTGTGTGCTATGTGTGTGTTTATGTGATGATTTGCATACTTGAGTTTTATAAAATGCTAATTTTATGTGATAAATATGTTTAATGATGGGAGGATGAGTTAAGTCCTACCCTAGGTCAAGCAACATGAGAATGTTTAAAGGTGGGTTTTTACCCTAGCTTGGTGTTCAAAAAGTATGAAAGAAAGTGGGATTTACTCCCTAGATTGAGCACCATGGTATATGAGGAAATGATGGGTTTATACCCTAGCTTGTTGCTTGACAAGAGGTTATGGCCATAACTTAAAGAAAGTGTATGATGTCTCATGAATGAAATATGCTCTTGTATGCAATAAAATGAAATGACATATTATGTTATGTTATGTTATGTTTATTGTTCATATGTGCATGCCATAGTATGTTTGGAATGTGAGGTGTGCTACTGGGACTTTATGTCTCAACCCCCTTTTCCCACACATTTTCTATAGGTAACTCAAGCAAGGATAAAGGCAAGGAGGTGGCTCCCTAATTTCTTGATGTTGTAAAGTTTTAAGTGATGCGAGAAAGACCTATGTAAAATTAGTGTTAGAATGTTGTATGAGGCTAATTATGTTATTAGAAGTTTTACTAGATGTTATGTATTATAAGATAAATTTGTAATGATATTATGTGAAATTAGAATGAGGCAAGGTTATGAAAAATGTTAGTAACAATGTTTAAGAGGATTATAAAGATCCACTCAACTACTCCAAGTGTGTGCATTTGAAGGCATGGACAATTTTATTTAATGTTATAAGGCTTAATTATCATGATTGGAATAAACCAACTCCAAGTTTTGTATATTGGGAACCCAAATGAAATAAATTGGGACCTATTGAGGAAGGTATACTAAATATGAAAGCTTATTGACCAAATGAATAGTGACAAGGAAAATGGAAATTTTTATTTTTCCATTAACGTATTCTTCTTCATTCAAGATTTGTGACATTTATTGATTAAGTAATTGTGAATAAGGGTATTACCCTGCCAATGCTCCAAGAGCTCAGAAAGATGCTTACGAGAAGCATCAGAGTGACTCTGTGGACGTTGCCTGTCTTATGCTCGTTACCATGGTTCCCGAGATTCAGAAGAACTTGGAGAACAAAGGGGCATATGAGATGATAACGCATCTCAAGGAAATGTTCCAAGTACAGGCAAGGCAAGAGAGGTTTGAGACTTCGAAAGCTCTCTACTCTTGCAAGATGGCAGAGGGTGGATCTGTGAGTGCCCACGTCTTGAAGATGCAGGGGCACATAGATCACCTTGCTAGGCTGGGATTTCCCATTCTGCCAGAGCTAGCGACGGATTTGATCCTGCATTCGCTGCCCAGAAGTTATGACCAGTTCGTCTTGAACTTCAACATGAATGGCATGGAGAAATCAGTGTCTGAACTGCATGGGATGCAAAAGACTGCTGAGGCATCTATTAAGAAGGCGCCTAGCACTGTCTTGTTAGTTCAGAACAAGGGAAAGGGGAAGGGCAAAGGAAAGAGGAAAGGAGATGCTGAGGTTGGTGGGACCAAGCCTACAGCAAGACCTAACCCACCTCCTGCCAAGAAGGCAAAGACCTCAAAGGATGCAGTTTGTTTCTTCTGCCAGAAGCCGGGTCACTGGAGAAGAAATTGTAAGCTGTACATGGAACATCTGAAGAAGAAGAAGAATGAGGCTTCTACTTCAGGTATCTTTGTTATAGGCGTTCACTTGTCTACTCCTACCACTTGGGTATTGGATACTTCTTGTGGTTCTCACATTTGTACTAATGTGCAGGGGTTGAGAAGAAGTAGAAAGCTGAGCAGAGGCGAGGTGGACCTACGTGTGGGCAATGGAGCAAGGGTTGCTGCTGTTGCTGTAGGGACATACGAGCTAGTTTTGCCCACTGGGCTTATTTTGTCTTTGAATAACTGTTATTACGTTCCATGTTAAAGTTCAAACATTATATCACTTTCTTATTTGGATAAGGATGGTTTTATTTGTATGAATGGCAATGGAAGGTGTTCAATTTACAAAGATAATGTGTTATATGCTTATGGAGATCTGCATGATAACCACTGTATCTTAGAATTGAAACAAAGACATAATAATATCTATAACATTGATACTAAAAGGACTAAGGTTGGCGAACCTAATCCTACGTACCTTTGGCACTGTCGTCTGGGCCATATAAACGAGAGACGCCTTGAGAAACTCAATAGAGATGGACTTCTAAGATCATGTGATTTTGAATCATATGATGCTTGCGAATGGTGTTTACTTGGCAAGATGACAAAAGCGCCTTTCACTGGACAAAGTGAGAGGGCATTTGACCTTTTGGGAATCATACATAGTGATGTATGTGGACCCATGAGTGTGCAGGCCAGAGGTGGTTACTCGTACTTCATTACGTTCACTGACGACTTCAGTAGATATGGGTACATCTACCTGATGAAGCACAAGTCAGAGTCTTTTGAAATGTTCAAATGATTTCAAAATGAAGTTGAGAACCAACTTGACAAGAAAATAAAGATCCTTCGATCTGATCGAGGAGGCGAATATTTGAGTCAAGAATTCACTAATCATCTTAGTAGTTGTGGAATAGTTTCACAACTGACTCCCCCTGGAACACCACAGTGGAATGGTGTGTCTGAGAGGAGGAATCGAACCCTATTAGATATGGTTCGATCTATGATGAGTCAGACCGATCTTCCGCCGTCCTTCTGGGGGTATGCTTTAGAAGCTGCCGCGTTCACACTTAACCGTGTTCCGTCTAAATCCGTTGAGAAGACACCATATGAGATATGGAAAGGGAAGAGTCCCGATTTGTCTTACCTCAAGGTTTGGGGATGTGAGGTTTATGTTAAGCAACAGCCTAACGATAAACTGTCTCCCAAATCCCTCAAGTGTCTATTTGTGGGATACCATAAAGAGACGAAAGGGTATTACGTCTACTGCCCAACTAACAACAAAGTGTTTGTGGTCAGGAATGGATTCTTCTTAGAGAAGGACATTGTTTCCAAGAGAAACAGTGGGAGTAAGATAGAGCTTGAAGAAGTTCAAGCTCCACAAGACACGCCAGAGGCGCAGACGGAAACTGGAGAAGTTCCACAAGAGGTTGTGGAAGCTCCTCCACAAACACAAGGACCACGAAGGTCTGATGGAACACGTTTCCAGCCAGAGAGATACTATGGATTTCTCGTGACTGAAAACAAGGATGTGTTGCTCACAGAGCGTGGTGAGCCCACCACCTATCAAGAGGCCATCGTAGATCCCAACTCAAAAAAATAGGTTGAAGCCATGAAGGCTGAGATGCAGTCCATGTACGATAACCAAGTTTGGACCTTGGTCACTCCACCTGAAGGGGTAAAACCTGTAGGGTGCAAGTGGGTTTTCAAGGAGAAAACCGACATGGACGGCAACGTCACCGTCTTCAAGGCGAGGCTAGTTGCGAAGGGATTTACGCAACGTCATGGTATAGACTATGACGAAACATTTTCGCCTGTTGCAATGGCCAAGTCCATTAAGATCCTCCTTGCCATAGCTGCATATTACGACTATGAGATATGGCAGATAGATGTCAAAATAGCATTCCTTAACGGAAGGCTGCCCGAGGATGTGTATATGATACAACCCGAGGGGTTTGAATGTCCTGAGGCACCAGACAAGGTGTGCAAGCTTCAGAGATCCATTTATGGATTGAAGCAAGCATCCAGGAGTTGGAATCATCATTTTGATGACGTCGTCAAAGAGTTTGGCTTCCTACAAAACCCTGACGAACCTTGTGTTTACAAGAAGGTTAGTGGGAGCACGATTGTGTTCTTGGTACTGTATGTCGACGACATACTACTCATTGGGAATGATATCTCAACTTTAGAGATTGTGAAATCTTGGTTGGGAAAATCTTTTTCAATGAAGGACCTAGGAGAAGCCGCCTATATTCTAGGAATCAAGATCTATAGGGATAGATCTCGTAGGCTTCTTGGGTTGAGTCAAAGCACATACTTGGATAAGGTACTGAAGAGGTTCAGTATGCAAGATTCCAAGAAGGGATTCATTCCGACGAGTCATGGGCTGACCCTAAGCAAGAAACAGTGTCCGAGGACACTTGTTGAGCGAGGTCGCATGTGTTGGATCCCCTATGCCTCGGCCATAGGATCCATCATGTATGCCATGCTATGTACTCGACCTGATGTGTCGTTTGCCCTGAGTATGACAAGCCGATTCCAACAAGACCCTGGTGAGGATCATTGGATCGCTGTCAAGAATATCCTTAAGTACTTAAGAAGGACTAAGGATGAGTTCTTGGTTTACGGTGGAACTGATGAAGAGCTATGTGTAAGGGGTTACACAGACGCTAGTTTCCAAACCGACCAAGACGACTTTAAATCGCAGTCTGGATATGTGTTTCTCCTGAACGGTGGCAGCGTGAGTTGGAAGAGTTCCAAGCAGAGCACGATTGCCGATTCTACAACGGAGTCCGAGTATATTGCAGCATCGGATGCGGCAAATGAGGCTGTGTGGATCAGGAAGTTCATCTCCGAGCTTGGTGTGGTTCCGGCCATAACTGATCCCATTACCCCATATTGCGGCAATAGTGGAGCTATTGCGCAAGCCAAGGAGCCACGGTCCCACCAGAGGACCAAACATATACTCAAACGTTTTCACCTCATCAGGGAGATGATTGACAGAGGTGATGTGAAGATTTGCAAAGTA
>QANZ01048013.1:2719-21808 GCA_003254925.1 Chamaecrista fasciculata
CTCCCCTCAGTCCTATGGTCATACAGGACCACGGAACAAACAGCTACGAAAGAAACACCTTTCGCCTTAGCATACGGACACGAAGCAGTCATACCTGCCGAAGTAAACGTCCCGACTGAGAGGATAATCAATTATCCAAACACCAATGACGCCAGCTCCAGGCTCCAAGCCTTAGACAGCTTGGAGGAGAGAAGAGAGGTTGCAGCCATTAAACAAGCTGCATACAATCAGATGGTGAAGAGATACCACGACTCAAAAATCAAACCTCGAACCCTCAAGGCGGGGGATTTGGTACTTAGAACCGTCGAGAACAACAGAAAGGATCCTAGACATGGCAAGCTCGGACCAAACTGGGAAGGCCCCTACAGAGTCGTAGAAGCCTTACCTGGGAACGCCTTCCGACTAGAAACGCCAGAAGGGAAATCACTCCCAAACGCCTGGAACATGGCAAAGCTCAAGTTTTACTTTCCCTAAGAGGATTAATTTCATTTGAATTATGGAATTGTTTAAAGAAGGCCATAGCGCCAGTTGTACTTTGCTTTCGTAATTAATGAATTACCCATTTTCTCTTCAACAAACAATGAAGTTGGCGCTGCTCGAGGGGACGCCCTCGACACAGCAGCGAAAAGGCCCTCGAAGGAGCCTTGTGAGTATAGCACTCACTACCATGCGGACCGACCCTCCCTTGGATGACTAGTCAAAACTTAGCGTATAATACGCATAAACGCTCGAAGCATACCCAACGCAAGGCAGCGCCTTAGGGTGCAGCACAACATATCGATCGAATCGGAAAACACAAGTTTAAAACACATCGCAAAATAGGAACGCTCAAAGCAGAGAAAATTAAGCACAACAAATAGCATAACTAAGGGCATCAACGCCCAAACAATCCAAAACACTGGCACAACAGGCCAACAACAATCACAATTCAAGATGGCGTCAACGCCATAATCCAAATAAAAACAATTTATAAAACAGGCACACAGGCCCAAGAAAAAGCCCAATGGCACGCAGGCCTAGGCGGCAGCAGGAGGATCTTCAATCATTAATGCACCCGAAGCTCCCTTAGCGCTCCCATCTCCTTGATGGGTGACAACGCCAGCATCTGATGAAGGCGCCACAGTAGAGGGGACCTCCTCCCCTGGAAGGGGAACTTCCATGTTGGGAAACCACGGGAAGTCCTCGTCGCCCTGGGACTCATAGCCATCCAAGTCGAAGTTCTCAGGCATACAAGGCATCCTCACTAAGGGGTCATTCTCGTATGGGTCCCGAAGAAGCCTCCCCTCCACAACCTTATTGGGACATATCCAATTGGTATTGAGGTGCGGGTTACGTAGCTTTAACTGCGCGATGGCGTTCTTGAATCCGATGTAATTGTAGCACGATCCTCGCCACTTGACTTGCCGCACAGCCAAAGCGCATAGCTCATCAACCTTCTGCCTTGCATCCTGAAGCTCTTCTTCCAAAGACGCCACCTTAACATTCAGCTCGGCGTTTAAAGCGCTGACCTCCTTCAACCGGTTCCCCCTTCGATCATAGTCGCCCTGCAGAGATTCTTGGGACGCCTTCATCACGTTGATTTCGTCCTTCAGCTCGACCATCTCTTGACGCATCTTCTTGGCGTCCTCACGCGCAGCGTCTCTTTCGGACAAAAGGTCCTTCCGAGATACGCTGCTAGCAAGAAACCGCATCCCTGCGGCTACCAGAAATCTGGTCCCCTCCTCAGCCGGATCCTGAGAGTTTTCTGTAGACGCCCGAGCTAAATCATCTCGTTTCACCGAGCCCTCTTCAGATAAGGACTTAGAAAAGAACTCGAGCGCATTGAAACCAACTTCCTCTGGAACCGCCGGAATCGGAGGCACTTCTACAGTGGAGCGTCGGCGTTTCTGCGGAGGCTCTCCGTCCTTGGAAGTAATCGCGCCTTCTTTCCCCTGGGAAGATTGAGGTGAAGGACGCGGAACTGACACGGGCTCCCGAATGACGACGCCTCCGGGCTTCTTCCCCGCAATTGTTGCAATGGCGTTGGCGAAGGTAGTTTTCTTGGAAGCCGTTTTGGGGGGAGCCACCGCCTTCCCCTTGCCCTTATCAGCTTGGCCTCGCCGATTCCCGACGACATTGGCGGCCTTAATATCGAGCACTGAAACAAAACAAAGTAAATATTAGTAAAACTTGAATACGCAAGTATAAAAAAAAAACTTATGACAATAAGTGATAGCAACACACAGCGCTTAGGGTCAAGAGGGTCAGTGGTGATCAACCGTAGCGCCCCCAAACGCTCATCCACGGTCAGGTCCCGCCAGTTACACTCAAAAGGACCCAAGCGCGGCCTTCTCCAAGATAGCGGAAACATGGCGCGCTCATCCGAAGAGCGAACCCAAAAAGGACGCCGCGACCTAGATCCCTCGATAAGAAAATACTTGTACTGCCACGACTTCGGATTGCTGACAGCATGATCGAGAATCAGAGGACGCCCAGGGCGTCGATAGTATGAGATAAACAGGTTGTCCACCCATCGTGGATAGAAAAAGAAGAGAAACAGACGAGCCGTGGCGCCCACGCCATCCCTCTGGCATTTTGCAACAAATGCGAGGAGAATACGCCAACCATTGGCACTCAACTGAATGGAGGCGACGTTCATGATCGCCAGAAGGTCCGACACCGCCGGGTGGAAGGGCATCTCAATATCGCAACCTCGAAGCACATGCTCACAAATGAGAAACCCTCTACCATCAGTGTATAACATATCGGGACCATCCTTCAGATGACTAGGAAAGGCGATGCGACACCCAGAAGACCGCCGACGAGCCGAATCAACTATTAGCTCCTCATTAAGTTCTTGAAGGAGCACCTCATCGTGGTTCCAACACCAAAACTCTTTAATAGCATCGTTGGTTTTGTCCAAGTGTGGAGGCTGCACTTTGGCGCCAGGATTCTGGCAACGCCAATCAACGACAGGACGCGCGTTCCTCATTATTTCAGCCCTATCGGGACCACAAGGCATTGTCTCTGGGGCGCCCTTGACCAAGGGAACTTTGGCTAAACCCTTGCTGGAAGAAAGGAACCACTCGGGATAAGCCAAGAAGTTGACCTCCTCTCCACAAATGGTCTGCACAGGATTGCCATCTCCTATAAACGCCCACATAGGGGCCGTATCCTGAGGCATTGAACATTCCTCACCCGCAGACGCCTCATCCGGGGAAAGCATCTCACGAATTTCAGACGACGTCGAGGAGGAGGAGTCCGTAGCGTCACCGCCAACCCTGACCGAAGGAGAATCAACCCTTGGAGGCGCTGACGGCTCGGGCGCTGACGACCCAGGAACCATCTTGTTTCCAGCAGCTGTGGAAACAGGACCAGTTCAGTACACTTCTCGGAGAATGCACCTCCACCACCCAAAACACCAAAAAGAGAAAAACAAAAGAAAAAGGGGGGAAAGAAGAACCCATTGCGTAATGCGATTGACCACCAGACAAACAAGCAAAACCCAACCAACCCAAAACGAAAAGGGCAAAACCAAACAAGGAACAACGAAAGTCATGGAAGGAGAAACACTTACATTTGTTGAAATCCATGATCGATGATAGTCTGGCAGAAGATCCGCGAAGAAGAAGTTGAAGAACTTGACGAACACTGCGAAGAACATGGCAAAATACTGGGTAAGTATGAAGCAAACACTGGCAACACTCAAAAACACGGCAAAAAAAAAAAAAAAACGACGGAAAAGTACTTACCAGACGAAGACTTCACTTGATTATCGAAGAAAACAACCAGAAAGCAGCGAGAACGAAGAGGGCAGCAAGGATTTGAAATGCAAAAGAAGAGAGAAAACTCAGAAGAAATGAGGAAAGAGGAAATTTCGAAAATGCATAAAATGATCGAATGAGGAGGGAGAAGAGAGAAAAATGGCGGTTTTCTCCATCTTTTTACGAAAATCGAAGCGCTGCATTAAATGCGCCCCCTCGGCTCACGATTTCGCCATCGTAAGGGGGGAAAGGCGAATCACGTATCGACACGTGGCCACGACATCTCTGACACAAAGATTTCAAGCGACGCGGTACACCAGCTAGGAATACGAAAAGACAAGTTTGTAAGGACGCCAAAAAGAGGCATTGGAACAGAAAACGCCCCATCAACTGTAGCGCAAAATTTGGCGACATCGACCCAGGATGGGACTCCACTGGTGGGGACAGAACTTCACTCTTTTCGTTGGGACTAGTGATAATAGGCCTAATGACTTGAGTACTAGAAGACCTAGGCCATAGGCGTTCAAAGAGTCATCAAAGGAATCCCTTGAGCAAAGAACGCCAAAAGAGCCCTACACAAGTAAGGCACCAAGCTTCTCGTGACAATCGAGGACGCCAACAGACAGGCGTCCACAGAAAGAGTCCTAGCATAGGTTAAGACACCAAACGCCTTACGTCAGGCGAGAACGCCAACAAACTGGCGCCCACGAAACAAACAACTTATTCCCGTATCCTGACCAACAGATCTGCGAGAATAACGGACAGTTAGGATTTCCACCAAGATCACAACTGATTTGGCCAAATCAGTTAAGATCACATTCGACCGTATCTAGGTCAAAAAGGTCTCACTCCACCAGTATAAAAGGAGAGCTCCTCTACTGGAAAAAGGTACGCACTATTGCTATTCAGCACTTATTATTATCTCTCTCAAACATTCTACTGACTTAAGCATCGGAGGTGAATCGCAGGGCATCCCTGTGCATTAATTGACTTGCAGGTGACTCTTGACCCAAAGTTGCCTCACCGAACCAGGTAATGCCCTACGGCCAAAACCAGGTTCATCATTTATATATGGAAAATTTATAATGCTTGCCTACAAGCAGGTTTCTTTTTTCTTTTTCCTGCCCAATTGCGTCGACTATTTACAACTCAATCCGCGTGTGTCATCCAGTTGGTTGGATAATGAGAGAGTCTCTCAAAAGAGATAATTGCATTCAAAACTCAAAAGAATATCTAACAAGACCAACCTCGCATTAGTACAAGCACATAGTTAATTTGAATAGATACAATAATATACGTCTTCTTAGAAGTTTCATTTTTAGTCACTCAACATTATTATTTAATGAGTAAAATAACTTTTCGGTCCCTGATTTATGCACTCGCTGACAGATAGGTCCCTGAATTTTACCCATTGTACTAGCCGGTCTCCGAATTTTGCAAACGCTGCACTAATTGGTCCCTCCGTCATATTGGCGTTACAAAAATGCTGACGTGGCCATAACGGACGCTGATGTGTCCCGTTATGCACTGACGTGTCCCGTTATGGCCACGTCAGCACCCGTTATGTTTTTTTTTTTTTAAAAAAGAGCTGCCACATCATAAAATAGCGACACATCAACATTTCCTCATTGTACTTATAGGTCCCTGACCCATTTTTATTCCATTATTCTCAATTCCCCCTCTTTTTATCATTTTCATTCATTTTAGTCCCAAATCCTCAAAATAAAATTATAAAGTGTCCCAAAAATTTTCCAAACATTCCAATTTAGTCCTTAAAAATATTTAAAACCCTAAACTCTAAAACCCCAAACCCTAAAACCCCAAAATTTAAAACAATTTTTTACCCATCACAATTTTTTACACCTATCGTACTTTTTCTCTCCCCCTAAACCTTCATCCAAAAATTAAAAATGAATCCTAAAAATTCTGAATAATAACAATAATAAAAAAAAAAAGCAAACCTCCTACTTCTTCATCTTCCTGAACTACCCTAAACTTCTTTTTTCTTCTTCGTCTTCCTATTGCCGCCACCACCACCCCTTTTCTTCTTTCTTCTTCGCCGGTGAGTCCACTCAGATCCGAACCTCGCTGGAGTCAGTCGCCGGTGGAGGATCGTCGTCTCCGTCATCTCCAGCGACTTCACCGGCTTTCGCGTGGCGAAAGCTATGGTTAATCATGGTCGATTTCTAGATCTGAATCTTCATTTCTGGTTGCGTTCTGAAGCAACATTTGAAGCAAAATTAATGTTCAAATTAAAGAATTGATGAAATGATGAACGATTTCTGGTTGCGATTTGAATCTTCATTTAGTGAATTGATGAACTGATGGACATTTGATGAACTAATGAATCGTGTTTATTCTTCCGCCTAAGAAGCCACATTCCATTGAAATCGTCCGGCTAATGATTACACAGAATACTCAAAAATGAAGTCCAAGATCTCGCCACGCTGGCGCCGGAGACGACGTAATCGAAGAGAATGTTGCCGGCGGCGACGTAGGCGACGAAATTGCCGAGCTCGACGCGGAGGTAGGAAAAGGAGAACTCGGTGTGGCAGAGAACGTAGAGGAGTGCGGCGGCGCCGGAGATGAGGTAGGAGAGGATGACGGCGGGGCCGACGTCGTTGCGAGCATGAAAGGATGCATTTCGGAGCAGAAGAAGAAGGGTGCGAGAAGAGTGTTAGCTGGATTCCTTTTTTTTTTTTTTGGGAAAAATTGTTTCAAATACAAGTTTATTTATTTTTTCTTACACTTTGGTCTTATTATAAAAAGAAAGGATCTTAATTCAAAAAAATTAAATTTTTCGGGTAATGTAAACCAATTTTTTCTTTTATTTAACAGAAAAATTGGATAGAAATTGGAAAGAGACTAATGGTGGAACTTTTTAGAAACTTGAGGGACCAAAACAGAACTTTGAGCAAACTTGAAGGACCAAAATCGGACTTTGGCCTAATTTTTATGAAATTACTATTAACCCTCACTATTTGGCCTAAATTTAACATAAGGGTGTTATTTGCACGTAATTGAAAACTCAAGGGTCCTATTTCCACAAATTGAAAACTCAGGGGTGTTATATGCACCCACTCTAAAAGTCAGGGGGTGTCCCTGCATTTTGGCCTATTTTTAAGGACTAAATTGGAATGTTTGGAAGAGTTTTGGGACACTTTATAATTTTATTTTGAAGATTTTGGACTAAAATGAATGAAAATGATGAAAAAGAAGGGGAGTTGAGAATAATGGAATAAAAATGGGTTAGAGACCTATAAATGCAATGAGAAAATTTGATGAATGCTGAAACTTCCAAGGGTTTTGGGATACTTTACAATTTTATTTTTAGGATTTGGGACTAAAATGAATGAAGAAGATGAAAAAGATGAAGAAGAGGATTAAAAAAGAGTTTTAGAGGATTTAGGGGTTTTGGGACCAAATTGCAAGAGAGTAGTTTTAATGAGGTGTCAAGTGAAAATGAGTTGGATATTAATTTTGGGACCAAATTGCAAGAGAGTAGTTTTAAGGTTTTAGGGTTTTAGAGTTTAGGGTTTAGGGTTTTAAATATTTTTTAAGGACTAAATTGAAATATTTGGAAGAGTTTTGGGGCACTTTACAATTTTATTTTGAGGATTTGGGACTAAAATGAATGAAGATGAGGAAAAAGAGGGGGAATTGAGAATAAGTGGCTGGATCAATTAAGGGACCGCAAAGTACACTGTCCAAAACGCAGGGACCGGAAAATACACTACAACAATGCTGATGTGTCTCTATTTATCTATGTGGCACAAATTTTTTTGTTCAACATAACGGGATCTGACGTGGTGATAACGGGACACGTCAGCACATAACGGGACACATCAACGTCCGTTATGGCCACGTCAACATTTTTGTAACGCCAATATGACGGAGGGACCAATTAGTGCAGCGTTTGCAAAATTTGGGGACCGGCTAGTACAATGGATAAAATTCAGGGACCTATCTGTCAACGAGTGCATAAATTAGGGACCGGAAAGTTATTTTACTCACTATTTAATCCAAGCTTCAATTTTAAAAAAACAATCATCCCATATCATTAATTTATTAGTTTTTCCATCTCATTTTGGTCCCTAAACATTTCTCTCTCTCTCTCTCTCTCATTCTGGTTCATGAACATCTCTCTCTCTCTCTCTCTCTCTCTCTCTCTCATTCTGGTTCATGAATCTCTCTC
This sequence comes from Chamaecrista fasciculata, assembly GCA_003254925.1. NCBI lineage: Eukaryota > Viridiplantae > Streptophyta > Magnoliopsida > Fabales > Fabaceae > Chamaecrista > Chamaecrista fasciculata. The sequence goes on from QANZ01048013.1 coordinate 10,658, forward strand.
TCTCTCTCTCTCTCTCTCTCTCTCTCTCTCTCTCTCTCCATCGCCCTCTCTTTTCGTCATGTTTTTTTCTCTCATCTCAGATTCTAAGAGAGAGAGAGAGAGAAAAGAATTTTAAAAAATATTAAGGATCAAAACAAAATTCAAAATATTATAAATAAAACGGAACATAAGGCAAATATTATTAACTGAAATGATATTTTCACCTCACCCACGTGCATCTCATGTGCCATATGCATTATTTTTTTTAAGGTTGAGTCCTAATGTGCTAATGATGCCAACCACAAGCATCAATTTAAAAAATTTAAAATACAAGATATCATCATGTAAATAGACCATTTGCCGCGTAAGTGAGGGGTATTTAAGGAGAGAAGTGGAACGTTTTCCAGTTACCCATTTGTCTTTGTTGAGTTGAACAGAGAAGAGAGAGAAAAGGAAACCGGCGAGGAAACGAAGCTTGAATCGTGCAACCGTCGAGGCTATTTAAAGCATCGTGATCAGCAGTGTTCATCGCGCGAGTGTTTGTCATTGCTTTGTAAGTTATTTTCGTTCAACCTTCTTGTGTTTGCATCTGCCATTGTTGTTAGGGTTTCTAAGAAATGGGAATGGGAGTTTCGATCTGCTCTGAGTAATTCGTGGCTCTTGGGGTTGCAAGCTTGGGATTGTGCATTAGTTTGGTATGTGTTGCGAGTGGGCTATCGCGAATGTCTAGCGAGAATGGGTTAGGGTTTGGAGTTGAACTCGACGATTTCTGGGATTGCAACCTTCTTTTTTGGGTTTGCAAATGGGTATTCTGGGTTTGCGTTTAGGTTCATGCGTGTTCTTGGTTGTTCTTGGTTTTCCGGGGTCGTTGATTGTCGTGTTCGTGAGTTCCCATGAGTTTCTGGGTTTGACGAGGGGGGAGGCAATCGGGGCCGGTCGCCTCATGTGGATAGATGATTAGGCCAGGCGGTCGGGTTATCTGAGAATGCTTTTTGGGTGTGGCGAGCAATGTTTTGCCGTGTATTGACACTTGCATTGTTGCAGGTGGTAGAGTGAAAGGGTGTTGATTGTCTGGGCGCGCGCCACTAATCTTCTCAACGTTCAACCTCTAACAATATGCGTACAATGCGTACAGGTACACCCTCTCCTCTTGTACTTTGGTTTATCTTGCGTGTTAGAGACCATGGCGGTCCTTAGGGAGTTAGAGGAAGGCGAAGAACTGAGTAGTGTTAGTAGTTTACCCCCACAGGAGAGTAGCTTAGTGGACACAGAGGTTCTAGATCGTGAGACCGAAGCAGCTCTGCAAAGGGCAGCCAAACTATTAGCGGGGCGGACGTTTGCACAAAGGGGCGCGCGGAGGCAGGGTGAGGAAGTGACGAGCGCATATAAGCCTGTAATTATGTCTGAGACGACTGAGGAGGAGTTGGTGTTGGAGTTGTAGGACGGCTCGGAAGAAGAGCCGGCCAGAGTTTTGGGTGAGCCGACGGGTAACCTATGCGGGTCGGCGGCTGAGGGTGAGAGATTGATCATGGCTCGAGAGCCAATAATGTGGGATGTAGCTGAGGGGTGGGGAAACCCTAAAGTTAGGGCGACCAAAGGGTCGCCAACGGAACCATCGAGGTTCGATGATGATGTGGAGCTGGAGTCAGCTCGCAACACATACTTTGGGCCAGGGTCTGGTAGGGAGGCGAGTGGCATGGCCGTGGGCGTTTGGGACGACAACAATTCGCTCGAGTGGACCCATCAGCAGGGGTTCATTGTGCATGAGGTCCTGTTACGAGAGTGTAGCTCTGAATTGCCTCTCACCAATTTTGAGGTCGAGTTGTTGAATCACCTCAACTGCTGTCCGGCGCAGCTGATGGTGAACGGCTGGCGGAGTCTGAAGTTTCTATAGTACGCGGCTTGGTCAGTTAGCGTGGAGCTCACTGTAAAATTGTTTTTGTATTGGTTTTCTATGAAGCCAGGGGATAACGGGCGGGTGAACATGCAGAGGAAGGGGGGAAGTTTGAGTGGGTTTCCATCGAGCATCAGCAACTGGAAAAATTGGAAAGATAGGTACTTCCCCATCGTACAGAATGGGTTTGGGCACCCTTGGTGGGTAAGGGAGGAGGACGACCGTTCGTTGTTTCCTGTAGGATGGTCGAATGCAAAGACGAGGGCGAGCCCGATAAAGCCGGGGCATCTTAGCGAGGAGGAGCGCCGGGCGGATAGGCTCCTTAGCTCGTTTTATCGGCACTATGTGCAATCATGTAATATGTTGTTTTACTCCTTTGATTGATACACGATATGGGTGTTCGAATGGTTTATAACCAATTTTGCTTGTTTGTTTTGCAGCTTTGACCGGCTCGAAGAAGAGGCCGACCAACCAGGGGGCCGACAGCTCTGCTGCGGCGGTTCAAGCTGAGCCAGCAGGAGAGCCTGAACAAACTTCTGCACTTGCTGGGGTGCGAGCTCCTTCTGTCCCTCCAATGGCGCCTGGGGCAAGGCAAGGGGCTGCAGGGCCTCCATCATCTCGTGCTCCATCTTCTTCTAGGGGCGCGGCGGCTCAAATGGTGGCCGGGCAGGCGTCAGCGAGCCCGGCAAAGAGGAGGGCAGGTCCACCGGTGTTGGCACTTGGTGGGATGAGGCTGGCGGGAAATGTGGCCAGGGCTGAGGCTTCCCCGTCAGGTAAGGGGAAAAAGGGTGATGCCAAGGGAAAGGGCCTAGCGGGGGGTGCATCGAAGGAGGGTCCGCCAACTAAGAAGGCGCGCACAAGCGGGCCCGCGGATCCGGGGGTTTTTATTCATTGGGATGACGAGGAGTTAGACAGGTTTATCAAGAACAGTCATCCCTAACTCCCTCGGATGGACATGCTAGCCGAGCGAAAGGTCGACGAGAAGGGAGAGGCTCAATTCCCTTACTTGCCCTCGCATCCGGATAGAGGGCGATTCTCTGGTGTGGCCTCCATCCAGTCATTGTACTCCAACGACACCTACGAGTGGCATGACACCCTAGTGGCTGAAGCTTTGAAGCGCCCGCCGGCAGACTTCGCAGCGGTGCACAGCATGATTGCGTCTGTGGCGTGCCACGCCTCTCAAACATTATCGCACAATCTGGCGAAGGAAGTTGCCCGCTTGAGGGCAGAGGCAAGGGCGCCCAGTGGTGCTGAGCAGCTCAAAGCACTGGAAGCTGCTAGGGACCAGGCGCTGGCGGAGGCTCAGGCCCAGAGGGCGGTTGTGAAGAAGCTGGAGGAGGAGAAGAAAAGAGAGAGAGAGAGAAGGAAGAAAGGAGACCAAGAGGCGGCCAGGGAGGAGCTTGAGCTGTTTCAAGCGGGAGAGGCCCAAAGAATCGAGCGGGCGTGCTGGGACGAGCGGAAGCAATGATACTGGTACTTCGTTAATGAGTCCGCTCGTGGCTTCGAGAACTGTCGGAAGCAGCTAAGTCTTCTGAACCCCGATCTGAACGAGGTGGACATCGACTACACCCACGAGGTGTTAACGGATGGGCAGGGCGGCCATGAGATCCGTATGCGCGCGGATGATGATGAACAGGATGAGCAGATGCCTGCAATGCCCGATGACTGGACTATTCATGCTTATGAGCTGGCAGAGGGACGGTCGCAGCTCAGGCTTGGCGATGATGGGTATGTGCCTCCAGCGGACGTACTGAGCACCACAGGAAACGAAGAGGACGCTGAAAATCCAGACGGTGTAGCCGAGGCAGCCGACAGTGAGGGGGCAGAAGGAAGTGGCGACCATGCTCCGGAGGTGGCCAATACTACTGTGATTTCGGATGACTGAGTCATCCATCCGTAAAACTTGTAATTTTGGTTGGGGGTGTGTTTCCCCTTTGTAGTTTGTATAGGGTGTGTGTGCCCTTTGTTGGATATTTTTAGGGCTTGTGTGCCCGTTGTTGAATTTGCTGGCCGTGCGGCCTGAATATTTGGTAGGCCATAAGGCCTATATATGTTGTGTCCGCCCAACTTTGTTGGCGATCGGAAGGGGCTAGCCAGCCATGAGGTACTGGTTCCAGCATGGCGTATGAGCAACTTCTCGGCTCATGGGCGCGCGGGGTACCTGAAAGAAAGCGTGTGGAGGCGTCCCTCCTACTTTCGAGCTCTTCATTGGAGCGTTAAAAAATAACTTACACGTTGCAAGTCGTATAGATTAGGCTGCGCCTATGTAATGAAAATAAGCGTAAAGTATACACGGGTCGTGTGAGTGGAGAGAAATGCCATAATTATACTCACGTGGGAGTCGTGGAAGTAAACGAAACGAAAAATGGCAGAATGTAAAATTACATAAGAAATGACTCAAAGTGTAATGTTGTCGACCGTGCGGTCAAGATACTTTCTAAGGCTCGCGACGTTCCACGGGTTTTCCAGTCGGCGGCCGTCCAGAGTGGCTAACATGTATGCGCCACCAGGGATAACTTTGATGATGCGGTATGGGCCTTCCCAGTTAGGGTGTAGCTTGCCGTGCGAGCGGTTCAAGCGTTCGTTGGCAACATCTCGGAGGACGAGGTCGCCTACTTCGAAGGACCAGTGTTTGACCTTCTTGTTGAAGTATTTCGCCATGCGTTCTTTGTAGGCGGCCTGCCTGATGCTGGCGATCTCGCGTACCTCTTCGAGTTCATCTAGGGCGATCGCCCTGCAGCTTCGATTGGCTTCCTCATTGTAGTACAAGACTCTGTCAGAGAGGTAAGTAGTCTCAGCTGGCACCATGGCGGGCGACCCATAGGTTAGGGTGTAAGGCGCCTCGCTTGTCGACTCCTGAGGTGTAATGCGATAGGACCATAATACGGTCGGGAGCTCGTCCGCCCAACGTCCTTTGATGTCGTCAAGTCGGCGCTTCAATCCGTTCAGGATGATGCGGTTGGCGAGCTCAATCTATCCATTGGTCGAGGGGTGTTCGACCGAGGTATTGCCCAGGGAGATGTCATATTCGGCGCAAAATTCGCGAAAAGACTCGCTGATGAACTAGTGACCGTTATCACTGATGAGTCGTTGGGGGACGCCAAATCGGGAGAGTATGTTCTGTAAGACGAAGGTTTTCATCTGGGGAGAGCTGATGGATTTGACCGGTTCTGCCTCGATCCATTTGGTAAAAAGATCGATTGCAACGATAAGGAACTTTCGTTGGCCGGTGGCGGTCGAAAATGGCCCGAGGATGTCGATCCCCCACACATCGAAAGGCCAGTGGGACTCCATTGGGCGCATGTCTTCTCCCGGAATATGGATGTGGTTGGCGTGTTCCTAGCACTTTCTGCAAGTTTTTACCAGTTCGGTGGCGTCCCTGATGATGGAAGGCCAATAGTACCCCGAGATGAGGACTTTGCATTTTAAAGTGGGTGCTGCCTGATGTGAGCCGCAGAGTCCTTCGTGAAGCTCTTCCAGGATGAGGCGGGCGTCGTTTGGTCCGACGCATCTGAGGCAAGGCATAGAGTGACCCCGTCGATATAGGTCATTTCCCCAGAGGAAGTAGTGGGCCGCTCGGCGCACGACCTTCCGGGCTTCGTTTCTGCCAGGTAGAAGAGTTCCGAATCTGATGTAAGCCATGATGGGCGTTCGCCAATCAGGAGCTGTTTCGACAGCTAGGATCATTGGTCCTTCGATTGATGGACGTTCTAAGATGGTGCATATGATGGAGGAGCGGCCTCAAGCGTTCGGCGTGGAGGCCAGCTTGGCCAAAGAATCTGCCCTGGTGTTTCTAGATCGTAAGATGTGCGTAAATTGGGCGGCCCGGATGTGATGACGGAGGATGTATTGCGTTTTCTCCACATACTTGAGTAGAGTGGGTTCCTTGGCTTCGAAATCTCCTTTCATATGCCCGACTATCAGCTGGGAGTCGCTGTAGACGTGAATATCCTGGGCGCCCATGCCCACGGCGAGCTCAAGGGCGGCAATGAGTGCTTCATATTCCGCCTGATTGTTGGTGGCAGGAAAGCGTATATCGATAGCCTGTTCGATGGCGTAGCCGTCGGGTGACTCGACAATGACTTCTGCACCGTGAAGCTTGGCGGATGAAGCGCCATCTATGTCAACGTTCCATGTGATGGAGGCTGGATTGGCGGGCATCATCTCCGCGATGAAGTCGGCGAGAGCTTGCCCCTTTATCGCGCGCCGAGGCTCAAAGGTGAGGCCGAACTCAGAGAGCCCGATGGACCTGTTGACGAGGCGACCCGCAACGTCGGGTTGATGAATGATCTGCCTCATCGGGCGGTCGGTTCGGACGATTATCTCGTACTGCTGGTAATACGATCGTAACTTCCTTGTGGAAACAAGTAGAGCATATACCAGCTTCTTTAGCAAGTGATAGCGGGTTTCGGCCCCCGTGAGTACTTTGCTAGAGAAGTAGATTGGTCGCTGTTCGTCTTTGTCTTCGATGATCAAGATGAAGCTCAGTGCCACATTGGTCGCAGCGAGGTATACATAGATGGGCTTTCTCGGGGAAGGGGTTGTGAGAATGGGCGGTCGGCTGAGATAAGCCTTTAACTCTTGGAAAACCGCTTCGCATTCGGCGGTCTAGGTGAAGTGTTTGCCTCCTTTCAGGGTTTTGAAGAAGGGCAAGCAGCGGTCGCCCGACCTCGCGAGAAAGCGGTGGAGCGCGGCTATGCGTCCGTTGAGGCGTTATACCTCTTTCAAAGTCCTTGGCGATGTCATGCCAAGGATGGCTTAGCACTGGTCTGGGTTGGCCTCTGATCTGACCATATTTCATCATATATTTTTGAGACATTTTAGGGCATTTTATATTCATTTGGGATTCAATTGCATGCCTTTATGTCCCTTTATGATAAAATATGATGCCTTGAAGTTTGATGATTATTTGGACTATTTTGTGAGTAATTGTGTCGTTTTCTCGGGTTTAATCTTTATTACTTGATTGATCCTCTTTATCCTGAGAATTCACTTAGTTTCTCGATGTTCTTGATAGGTTTTAATGAAGTCCAAAGTGCTGCATTACTTCGAGGAAGGCTCAAAGATGTTTGGAGACGAGTCAGGGACCAAACTGAAAACAAATTCAAGTTGCTGAAAAAACCGCCGCCGGAACCGCCGCCATGCATAGCCACGGCGGGTCCGCGGCTGGTTTCTCTGGAAACCCGCCGCCGGAACTGCCGCCGGAACCGCCGCCATGCACAGCCGCGGCGGGTCCGCGGCGGGTTCGCGATAATTTGTAATTAAGCAGGCCCAAGCCCGATTTGGATGATTTAGACCTAGATTTCTTTGGAATGAGCCGAAATTTACATATATGAGAGGTTTTTAGGTCATTTAAATGAGGAGGAACCCTAGAGACACACTTTACACCATCTCCTTCATCCCCTCTTTTCTTCCACCTTCATCCATGACTATTTTGGAGGCTAGGAGGCTTGTTGAAGCCGAATCTCTCTCCATGAGCAGCTAGATTCCACACCCATAAGAGGATTGGAGGAGGCCCGAGCTTGGTTCTACACTTAGGGAGTTTTACTTTACTCTTTTCATCGTTTTATATTAGGGTTTGAGTTTTTCTTGGTTAGAGAACTTGTAATTCTGATATTGATTATGAATTTGAGATTGGATTTTGGATTCTGATATGTATTGATTATTCTTGTCTTGATTATGATCCGTTCGGATACGTTGTAGTTGGTTTGACTAATAATTGGGATAAGTTTCTCTTTGATAACTTAGTCTGAGTTATAGAGTTGCCTGAATTCTTGATTTTATCTCGCCATTAGCTTCATTGAAGTGATTATCTTGGTTATGTTTATAATTGAGTTAATTGCTATGTTTAACGGTAGTGGACAACTTTAGTAAATGGTTTGTGAAGTAATTACTCCGATCTTTATAAGCTAGGAAGGCCGAATTCAATTCCTCTGTTGGGTGTTTCCATCAATAAGTGTCTTATCTATCTTTATCGCTTTTGTTTATCTTTTGCTTATTAATCAAAAACCCCAAAAATATTACTGCTTTATTTAATTATTGTTTTAGGTCTTAGACAAACAATCAAAGAACAAATTTTCTTCGCTTTTACCCGATTGGTGATAACTTGGTATCGTTTACATTTAAACCTTGCACAAAAGTTCCTCAAGAGATCAACTCGGATTGCACCACTATAGTGCATTAGTTCCGGTAATTTTGGCCACCTAACGACGGGTGCGGTCAGCCTCTACCCGCGCTGGGAGATCATGAAGCCCAAGAATTTACCCCCGGCGATCCCGAAGGCGCACTTGGCGGGGTTGAGGCGTAGTCTGTAATGGCGGAGAATCTGGAAGATTTCCTGTAAGTCATCAAGGTGGTCGCCGTCAGCCTTTGTTTTGACGACCATATCGTCGACATAGACTTCAATGTTTTTCCATACATTGTGGCGCCTGCGTTCTTCAAGCCGAAAGGCATGACGTTGTAGCAGTAGATACCTTGTTCAGTAATGAAGGCCATCTTATCGACATCCTTAGGGTTCATCTTAATCTGATTATAGCCTGAAAAGACGTCCAAGAAGCTCAAAGTGGCGTACTCGCAGGTGTTGTCCACTAATTTGTCAATGCTAGGCAGCGAGTGAAGGTCCTTGGGGGTCGCCTGGTTCAAATCCGTGAAGTCCACACACATTTGCCATTTGCCGTTGTGCTTAGGGACCAAAACGACATTGGACAGCCAGGTGGGATATTTGGTCTCCCGTATGAAGTCGGCCGCCAACAGCTTGTTAACCTCTGCCTTTGCGGCGAGCTGCCGCTCTGACCCTAGGACTCGCTTCTTTTGGAACACCGCGCGGCGGTCATCCACATCGAGGGAGTGCATGACTAGCTTGGGGTTTACGTCGGGCATGTCCGAGGCGGACCATGCAAAGATATCGCCATTGGCGAGCAGGAAGTCGGAAAGTCTAGCTTTCTGTTGTGCGGGTAGGTCCGCAGAGATGCTCACTGTTCGCTCTGAAGGTTTAGGGCGTGCGCCCTCTACCTAAAACGTAAGGTGAGATACGTGTAAGTAAAAAGTGTGCAAAAGATTTTGTAAAGGGAAATGATATTTCATTAAGTAAACAACTTGTCCGCCATGGGTAGGTCGGAGCGTACATAGAGATGATAAAGCTGGGCCTTAAGCATTTTAGGGAAGGGAAAAACGAACATAAAGAAACATAACAGACGTGAAAAGGAAAGATTGCAACTAATCTTAAGGCCGGGCGGCTAGTCCACCCATTTAGAGTTAGCTACAGATCTAAGAGGTGTCAGCCACTAGCGTGGTCTATCTCATCACGTAGGTCCGTTATTTTTGTGGTTGCGCTCATGTCTGCATCCTCTCCGACGAGCTCCGGGGTAGGGGAGTTCGATTTTCCTTCCATAAATGGGCCAGTCTGGCAGCCAGGGTCGATCGTGACCCGGGCCAAGCTCGTTGCGTAGCATCGACGACCCTCCAGCTGGTTGCCTCGGAGACTTGCCGTCCCCCATCGAGTTGGAAACTTCATCAGTAAATGAGCGGTGGAGATCACGGCTCGGAAAGAATTCAAACTTGAGCATCCGAGGATGGCGTTGTATGCAGATGGGGCGGTCACAACGATAAAGCTAGCGTAGATGGCGGATGTTCTGGGGGGCGTTCCATCTCCCTCTAGCGTTAGCTTGGCTTCCAGGACTCCTTCGGCGAGCGTCCTAGTCCCTGCGAAACCGATCAGGGGTTCGTGGAAAGGCTTCAGGGTGCCTAGAGGGATGCCCAGATGTTCAAATGCATGGAAGTATAGGATATCTGAAGATGACCCTTGGTCCACTAAGATTCTCCGCACGTCAATCTCGCCAATGCGTGTCGTGATGACCATGGACTCGTCATACTCGACGGGCATCAGCTCATCAGAGGTGAAAGTAATTGGCGCGTGGATGTCCTCGTGAGAGCGCTTGTTGGTGTAGTGCATGCACATGATCGATCGCATGATGGTTTTACGATTGTGGGGCATCTTGTGCCTGTGAATTCCACCAGAAATGGTGTTGATCACATTCCTGGCGGGCGTCTCGCTCTGTTTGTTACTGGCGCTCCCGTCCTCGACTGTCTTCCTATTTTTAGTCTGGGAGGCGTCCCGGTCAGGCTCTGGTCTTTTCTTTTGCTTATATTCGGCCAGGTGGCCGTCACGGATGAGCTGCTAGATGGCATCTTTTAGTGAGATGCACTCGTCAGTAGTATGGCCGTAGCCATTGTGATATCTGCAATGCTTGCTGGTGTCTCTCGGGCGGCCAGACTTAATAGGAAGAGGCTTTGCTATGGGGAAGATATCGAGTCTACAGCAGGCGCGCCTAATTTCCGATCTAGAAACAGTAAGAATATGGTATGTTGGGAATTTGCCCGTCAAGGGCGGGCGCGATGATCCCTGGGATGAATTGGAAGGGCAATCGTGCCTCTTCCACTTTTCGTTTTCGTTTCCGTTTTGGTTCCGGCCGTTAGACTGACTGTTCTGTATGTCTTTCATCTTGTTGAAGCTGCTCTTGGAGGCGAACTGGTTGTCCTCCTTAACAATAAATTCGCTGACTTGCTTGAGCAATGATTCAAGCGTCTTTGGGTTGGCGAGCACCAACTCATTGGAGACATTACCGGGGCGGAGCCCTTGTTTAAAGGCGTGGATGGCCACGCTATACTCCAAATCCTCAACCTCGTGACAGCGCTCGGAGAAACGCTTGAGGAAGTCCTGGAGACTCTCGCTGGAACCCTGGATCAGGTCCACCATCACAGTTGATGGCTTTTTGTAGATAATACTCGTAGCAAATCGTTTGAGGAAGGCGGCCTCCAACTCCTCAAAGGTACTGATGGAGTAATCTGGGAGGCGGGCGTACCAATCAAGGCCCTCTTGGCCGAGAGTGGTTGGGAACAACTTGCATTTTTTCCCTTCGGTGATGGACGCCAACTAGACAGCGGCGTTGAATGCCTTCATGTGCAAGTTCGGATCCGCGGCGGGCTCGTATGGTGTAATCTTCACGGGCATTTTAAAGCCCTGCGAAATGATGTCGCGCTGAATGGACATCGCAAAACGCCCCTTCTGAGGGATGAAGGTGCCTGGCTTGTCCTCAAAACCTGCGGCGGCCGAGACGTTCTGAGCGGAACCCGCTGTAGTGTGGCAGCGGGCCAGATTGGATCCCTGGGGGGTGTTGGGAAATCACAGAGGGAGCGCAGCGGAAAATAAAAAAAAAACTTGACAAAACCTGATAGAAAGCTAACTCTGTGATTCCTTCCAGGATCCACTAACTATGTTT
>QANZ01048025.1:0-27190 GCA_003254925.1 Chamaecrista fasciculata
ACAACAAAAAGGCTAGGCAGTGAGTAATTAATCACAACAATCCTTTTACTCAAATTATAAGTAGGGCAACAATAATTTCCTAAAATATGGCCAGTTTAGAGAATCAGCATGTTTTCTCAAAGTCAAAGCGCAGAGCCACAATATTAAACCCACTCGCCATGTTTTCTCAGACATCAAAAACCTTAGAACTTAAAATACCCACTAAAAAGAATAAAACCATGGCTCCATTACTCTCTGCTGTGTACATTTCAAGGCGAGAACAATCAGGATATTATGCTATTTAAGATGCACAAAACGAATCCCAATAGTTAGTTAGCATGTCTAAATACTTTCAAAATCTTAAACCCTAGTGATACCCAATTCATCAACAGGCCAGTAGCAGTCCATACTTTAAGCCACAATTAAACTCATTATTTGAAATATACGCAGATAGGAATATCGAAGAAATACAAAACAAAACCCTGAACCTGCTTCTTTGTTCGGAATGGTGACATAGACAACAATGCTTGGAACGGTAGAGGTATTCCCTTCCATTGTGCTCCTAGCAAGAGAGTGGGTACGGAATTTGGATCTGAAATAGAGAAATCAAAACAAAGCGATGATAAAACAAAAATGATTTTTTTGAGAAATTTGAGATAAAGGATGAAGAAAGAAGGAAATTGGGTTACTGTAAGAGAGGAAAAAGAGGGAGAGATTGAGAGTGAGATGTAACCAATATATGTTTTCGCTGGAAGTTTGGCCGGCGGTCGAGCAACACGGCGTCGTTTTGGGAAGAAGAAGAAATGGTGGGAGAAGCGGAAGAGGAGCGCAGCGGAGGAGGAGAAAAAATTGACAGTGAGATGGGTTTTGATTAGGGAGATGACTGACGGCAGTGGGAGGAGAAGAAGACAACGTTCTTCTGACGACTGACGGCAGACGACGGCGGCGATCCGAGCGAGAAGAAGAAGAAGAAGAAAAAAAAAGAAGGAACATTGAGTGAGGAAGGTTTTTGGGATTAGATGGTAAGGTGGTTGAGTGAGGAAGAAAATGGATGATTTTGTGGCTGAGTGAGGATGATTTTGTGGCTGAGTGAGGAAGAATGTCGATGATTTTGGCGGAATAAGGAAGAGAGAATGGAGAATGAAATTGAAAATGGCGAGTGAAATTGGAACGGAGGAAATGGCGAGTAGCTTGCAACGCCGAACAGAATGCTGACACGTGTGAGGAGCAGAAGCTAAAAATGTAGAATATATTAGAAGATTAGATTAGATATTAGATATTAGATTAGATATTAGATATTAGATATTAGATTAGATTAGATTAGATATTAGATTAGATATTAGAATATTAGATATTAGATTAGATGATAACAAAAACCATATCCGAACAAGAAGAAATACTTTTCCAATCATTTTTGTCAAACCACTTTGGGCTTGACTACAACTCCACATCATCTTGTTCAGTCCAAAAAAAATAATCCAAGTTTTGAGATCTTTTTCTCTTTTTATTTTTTTCTAAAGTCCTGTGATCTAAGAAGAGTAAAAAAAAAACCCTAGCAGCCGCAACTCTCTCTTCTCTCTCTCTCTTTGCGATCTCCAACTACCAGTGCCGCTGGGCTGCCGCTGTCTGTGGCGGTGGCCCCTTGTTCAGGTATGTTTTTTGTTGTTTTATCCTCCATTAGGGAGGTTTTGTTCTTCCATTAGGGAAGTTTTCTTCTCCCATTAGGGGAGTTTTCTCTCTTTCATTAGGAAAGGGTTTTCTCTTTTTCTTTTGTATACATCTCAGATCTACACATTCGACGCTTGATATTGAAGAAGAGGACGGGTTAAAAAGATTTTTCTTCTCAGTGAGAGATGGGGTGTGTTGCCTCTTTGAAGATTTTTTAAGTTCTTTGTTTTTACTGATGTTTTAGATCAGTCTTTGAAGTATTTTAGTATGAGAGTCTCTGATGTAATTTTCTTCTTGCGTGTGTTGCCTAAGATTTCTCATATGTTCTGTGGAACGTAGAGTTGTGCTTTCATTGGTAAATCCAAGCCTTGTTTGATCTCTATATTGTATGGCCTTGTTCCATTTTCTTCCTAATGAATGAATATCATCTTCCGACCAAAAAAAAGTCATGTGATCTCAAATGACCCAAAATTAAATATAATACGTCTTATCTAGGGCTTGGTCCCTATTATTTTATTGTCATTTTTTTATGTTTAGTGTAGTAGTAAGTGACTGCAATCTAAGTGGGAGAATTAAGGTTTAATTCTTAAAGTTAATATTATTAGAGAGGTTGAAACTATTAGCTTTCAATTTGAATGAGATTAATCATTACCTAAAATATTACTTAGATATGTAGGGGAAATCAATGATTTAACCAATAAAAAAGGAGAAGTTTTCTCATAGCTTTACGAGATTATCAACTTTTAAAGCCCTTTTCAATTTTATGACCAATAAGCAATATATAAAGTCAATATTGTTAGGAGAGTTTGAACTGTTTACTTTCAATTTGAATGAGATTAGTCATCACCTAAGATGTTACATGGATATGTAGAGGAAATCTATGATTTAGTCCAAAAAATGGAGTGATTTTCTTATAATTTTATGGGATTATTAACTTGTAAAGTCATTTTCAATTTTATGATCAATATGTAATATACAGATCAAGTGTTCTCCGTCTTTTGTTTTTTAAAAAATTAATACTCCCTGTCTCTGAATATTTGCTTTGTTGAGGTTTTTTTTGTCCTAAAATATTTGATGTTTTACAAAATCAAGAGAAAATTAATTACTCTTTTTATAATATTATCCCTATTAAATAGTTAGTAGATATATTGAATTGGTGGAAATAATTAGGAGTAATTAATAAGGGTAATTTAATCTTTTTTCTTATATTTCTCTTCATTTTAAGTGAATTAATAATTTTCTTAATTTGTATATATATTAACCTTAAAAAACAAATATTCTAAAACAAGGAATAATAAAATTAAAAAATATAGAGAAATAAAAGTCAGATCTCGTAAAAACTTGAGCGCTTAATATCACAACCCTTATTTATTGTTTCTAATATAGTTTTTTTTATCTATGTATTATTGTATAAACAAAAGCGATATTTATTTGGCCAAGCTTTTAAGGCGTTGTAAGGTCTCAAAAGTCAAAAGTTTGTTTTCCTAGTATTTCTTTTGATAAATTATATAAACCTGCTTAAATCTCTCTTTTCATCTATGTGTGTGCTTTTAGATAAGCATATTCAGTTCAAAAAAAAAAAAGATAAGCATGAAATATAAGAAATATGAATACTCAAAGAATAGAGAAAAGTAAGAGGCGAGAGTGGTTCTTATCATTCAACTCATTTCATCCACTTTACATCAACACCTAAAGCCTCTATTTATAGGCTAAAGGATCTATAAGGGAGATGTACCAACTTAATGTACATAATGAAGGGATAAGGTTATATTCATGTACATAGAGAAAGTAAAAGGAAAACTCAAACTTCTATGCATAGAGAATACCAAAAGACAAATGTGGATATTCACAAACATAATTATTTATAACACTCCCCCTTGAATATCCACAATTTATTGATACGCATTACATGCTGCCTCATTAAAAACCTTGCCAGGAAAACCCAGTGGGACAAAACCATGGCGAAGGAAAAAAGAGTACAGCGCGTATCTCCCCCTCATCATAACATCACTAAGGATCTTTTAATTTTCGCATTCAAATCTGATGAACCAATTTCTCACATGTTGCAATTGGCAATGCCTCCATAAATAAATTTGCTAAATTATCATTTGAGCGAACTTGTTGAACTTCTATGTCGCCTTGCTTTTGATATCACAAGTAAATCTGCTAAATTCTCTTTTAGCTGAACTATACATGTCATATTATCTTCATACAATAAGCTTGACAGAGTTCCCTGCAAAAACAAATTACACATCTTCTGGATGTGTTGAATTAGTAGTCTCAACTAAACACATTTTTTAATTGCCTTATGCATTGTCTCTGAAGGTCAGATAATCAGCTAGCATTTCATTCCTTGTCAATGTCATTGATTAAGGAAGAACTATATCTCGCTAGCAAGTATACAGAAAACATTAATCCTCTTATAATATTAAGATATGGTACTACAAGACCAAAGAATTTCATCTTTATTTGAGGTTAATAGGATACTTTATCACTTCAAATGATTTATGTAACCATCATGGTTACACCATGTCCATGCACCTTATCCATTTGAAAGTATCTTAATACACTTTTTACATAATATGAGTAATAACCTCACTATTATAATATACTTACTTAATCAGTAAGATGAAACAAAATTTTATCTTTGCAAAATCTTTCTTGCAAAACTATCAATATTGTACTATGTTTTGAACTCTTCAAGAGTTCCAAAAATAACAAATATACATAGTTTGATATCTTTCAAATAATATTTCTTGAGATGACTGTAGCACATATGTCCAAGTTTTTTTTTTCAAGCTCATGTAGGATTTTATTCATCTTTATTGAACAAGACATCTGACATGCTTCCTATAATCCTTCAGGGATTTGCATATAAACTTCATTGTCCAATAAGCCATATGAATGGACTATAACCATAGTCATTATATGTATATCAAGTTTGTTCATACAATGCTAGACTACTAAAATATTTGAAGGGGGTCGCATCCATCTTCCGGATTGCATTCATCTTCAGAGAATATGTCTTTACATATTCAATGTGAGACCTTTGAGTTTATATCTTACGACTTTAGCCTTACATTTTCATTACGATTTTACTCATAAACTCATTTCTACTCCACTAACTTCACACTTTCAAATATTTGGACATCAAAAGCCTTTTATAAACAGTCAGATCATATATTCAAAAATAATTGCATCCACCACGGGAGAATTAAACTCCTTAAAATAAATTTCTAGTCTTTGTATCTCAAAAATTTCAATTCTCTTATTTCTTTTCGCACAAAGACTTATTTATATTTAACTGGTTGTACACCATCATGCTGACTATACACCATCATGCTGACTGTACACCATCATGTCTCTGGACTTCAAGTCCAAAAATTTTCACATTTCTCGAGTGAGTTTTACTCATCTTGGATCCTTTCTTGTCAATTTGGCCAATATTCACGTCGACATCCTTCGACGAATTATTATTCATGATCCTCAATTTCTTTATCATTTGTAATTTGTAGCGCTACATTATATGTAAATACTTTGTCGACAATATTTTCATATCGGTTCCATACTTTGGCAATAATATACATATTGAGATCTCATTATTTTTTTTCACTTTCAGGTACCTGAATCTCTTCCGGAGATTTTTCATTCATTATGCTTTCATATATTTCCTCGATTCGACCATTTTTTTTCATATGCTCCTTTTATTTTCGAGGATTCTTATCTCTGGAACCGATTAGTCCGGTCAGGGACTTCAATATACATTGGAGCATTTTCAGCTGGAAAATCTGTCTTTACCATTTCTATGGGTCAGTGAATGCATTTTGCAATTTATTTACAATATTCTTCAAATAAATTATTCTTTGAACTTCAAGTTCACATGAGGATCAAATGAATATAATAATCATGCATTCCTTGTAATTCATTTTTCCATTCCAGCTATTGTCTTTCTCCCCCTAATGCTGAAAAATTAATTTCATTGACAAATCATGTCATGAACTATCTCCCTTCAGGAGTTTAAGATATTGAATAAGTGAGTGGGATCCATACCCAACTGATATTCTCAATTTTCGTTGGGGCGCATTCAGATGCACATGGTGGAGCAATATAAATCCAGCACCCAAAGAATTCGTAAATGAAAAATATTCAGCTTCTGACCCAAAGCCAATAGCATAGGGGAGAATTTACGATACGTTGTTAGGTTAATGCGTACAAGCGCTGCATCATATAAATTGATATGTTCTCATCAGACATTTAATTATTCAACAAGACCATTTACCGTGTGGACACAAATAACATGATGTACCACATTTATCCCAACTAGCATATAATAGCCCTTTAAAACTTGGGATATAAATTCACCAGCATTATAAAATTTTTTTTGATGGAATAATCCAAAACTTGAGCTCAATCTTTTTCTTGGAACAAAGTGGATCGACATGTCCACAAGGTGGCACTTCAGGTCCACAATTTTTCTATGAACGCGTTCAAGAATTCCAAGGGATCCAATCCCAACTTTTGCTGGTAATGGTCTTAAAACCAATTTTCATTGAGAACATGCAACACAAGAACTCATTATATACAAGAAACCTTTGGTTCTTTAATAGGTATTAATTTGAGTTTGCATTATTCGTGAACCGGAATGGTCTAACCGGTCATACAAAATTATAAACGTATCATTTAAATTAATGAACTTCTGGTTCATTTCTCCTTTAAAATAATGAACCTCTGCTTCATTACAACATATGTCAATGAACTTCTGGTCCATTACAACATATGTTTTAATTATACTAATACAAATATAGTACAAGATGGAGGGCTCTTCTGGAGCATACGATCACATGTCCGATATTATATTTCATTTTTCCTCCATCATATTTTGCTTTCCTTCAAGAAAGCTTGATATAATTCAACAAGATTTTTGATCGTATGACGTACAATTAGATGGATACATGATTTATACTCAAACAAGAGATCATATAAAGATAGATGAAAAAGGCTGAAAGAAATAAAGTAATGCATTATTAACATATAAATTGTTAACCAAATTAAAAATGATAATAGAATAATAATATACGATCAAAGAAATAAATGAGATAAATAAATTAAATAAAATGGATTAGTTCTTCGGGAACTATCTCATATTCAGTACTTCAGGAACTATCTCATATTCATTGAGATACCAAGATGTAAGAACTCGTTCATATCATATACTCAAATTTTCCTTGAGTTTATTGATGTCATACTTTAATAGTATCCAAATTTCAAACCACTACAGGGTTACATCAAGAAATATAATCTTTTTAATATGAGAATCTCACTCTTCTAGAGTATATATTATTACTCTTCCAAAGTATCTTTGTGAGATTTTTCAATTCTCTTTCTTTCAGAGAAAAATAATCATTATCAGAATAAATCAATGCCAATCTCATTTAATAATTGACATATTGTCACTGTCGTCTCTACTGGAGACTCAATATCAATAATTTTTGACATATCAAACACCTCACAAGATTAATTGTGATCACATATCACATCTAAAAATACATCAATCCATCCACATATAAAATAAACATTTATTTTGATATAGACCTTCAGGTCTATCAAATATTTAGATTGATATTAGTCTTCAGGACTATTGACAAATATATATATTTTTTTTTACAACACCGTAATTGCTATCAGCAATTGGTCAAAATATAATTCTATTCACCTTCAAGGTTCGCCTTCAAGGTTATTAATTTCTATTTGACTATTATCCTTCATGGCTGATATAACACAGCTTCAATAGCCAAATTATTGTCTTCAAGGCATTATAGGATCATTTCAATAGTCAAACTATTAGCTTTTAGACCTGATATAAGACATCTTCAATAGCTAAAGTCTAAGCCTTCGGGGCTGATATTATACAGCTTCAATAGCCAAAGTTTATTAGCCGTCAAGGGTGATATTAAACAGCTTCAATAGCCAAAATACCAAAATATAGCCCTTGATAAATAATCAACATGTGCAATAACCTTTCATTGCACTAATCTTTTGCAAGAATACAATAATTGATTCAATAAAGTTGAATCAAAACATAATATGGCTTCAAGTCATTTACTTAATCATATGAAACTGTAATTACATGTGACTTGGTCACTTTTATTTAATCATATGAAAACTCAATCATATGAAGTTTCAAGCTATACNATGTCCTTGTCTTTCAAATTCTACCTAATGTTTTTATTTTAGAACTTTTTATTTAACTCAATTTAAAATTCTTGCTGTTGACATATTGGTGTGTTGAGTTTGTATGGTATGGTTTTATATAAGCAACAAAAAGAGTGAAGATAATTAGATAATTGAGCAAAGTTCACTTACGTGTGTAATATCTAATTAATATCATTTCAGATTAGTAGTTCTTCTATATTTTGAGTTAGTTCACAAAAATTAGTAATTTTAATTTAACAGAAAAATTTAATTTAATAATATTAATTTTTTAAATACAGTGTCAACAAATTTAATATCTAATTTAAATTTAATAATAAATATAATTTTCTAACATCAACTTTTTAAATACAATGTGAACAAAATCTAAAATCACAATATTAGATTTGTCTTTAAATTTGAATTAATAACATTAAGAAAATAATTAAATTAATTATAATTGCATCTTTTAGATATTAAATTTTATGATTTTATCCTTTAAGAACTAAATTGAGAAATTTATCATATTTTGGAGTCCAAATCATTAATTAGTAATTTATTTTAGGTCAAAATAAAAATTTGGTTCCATATCTTTTGCTCAGTTCCCAATTTGGTCCCATATATTTTTTTGTTGCACTTTTGGTCTCATATCTTTGGGTCAGTTCCCAATTTAGTCCCATATCTTTTTTTGTAACAGATTTAGTCTCATATCTTTGCAAAATGATTAACTATCTTTACAAAAGGATCAACTCATTGTTGACCATTTTATAAAGAGATGAGACCAATTCTTCAACTTGAGCAAAAGATGTAAGACTAAAAATGATATGGGACCAAATTGGGACCTTTTGCAAATCAAAAGTGCAATTGAAAAAGATAAAGGACCAAATTGGAAACTCAGCAAAATATATGGGACTAAATTTGCACTGTGACCTTTATTTTATTTTATTCTATTCTAAAAATTTCAAATTCAAAGAGTTCCTTTATAACCGTCCCAAAAAAGTGCACAAAGAATTTTCTTTTCTCTCATTTTTGGCAAAGTCGTATAAAGTATAAACCAAATTCAAACTTCAATCCTTCATTCATACTCATGCTTCTTTGTCTCTTTGGGACGCTATCTAGAGTGAAACAAGAAAAGCAGAGAAGCCATGTCTATCTTCTTCATCATCATCATCATCATCAACCTCCTTCTAATTTCTTCACTTTCACTTGTATCCACTAAAAACACAGAAGAAACCACAAGCTTCATCTACAATGGCTTCCAATCATCCAATCTAACCATAGACTCTTCTTCTTCCTTCATCTCCAAAAATGGCCTCCTCTGTCTCACCCACTTCTCCAAACAACAAAAAGCTCACGCCTTTTTCCCAAACCCTATTCACTTCACCATCAACACCACCATTTCCTTCTCCACCACCTTCGTTTTCGCCTATAAAAGGAGCCACCAAACCCTATTCACTTCATCTCTCTTCATCTTCCTCTACTTCTCCACCACGATGGAGCCTGTTCAAGGTGAAATAGAGATGGAGGCGATGGAGGCTGTCCCAGAAGTTACAATAGACATAGAGGAGGGAAATTTTAAATAATTGAATATAAAATTATTTTGGTCCGTTGCTGTCTATCTTCATTGTTTTGGTAGCTCTTTTGATAATTTTATGCATTTGGCATTATTGATCAACAGAGACGGAGCCAAGCCCCTACCGGCCCCCTCTAAATTTTTGGTAATTACTTATAAGTCCCAGTAATTCAAAGATAATTTTCTCTTATTCTGTTTAAACGGCCCCCCCTAATTTTTAGTTGATGGCTTCTTAGTTCTAATTTTATAGTAGTTGGTGGGCCATATGTAATATAAGATATATAATTTAATATNGGTATTACATTAATGGATTTGATCAATTTCAGAATTTGAGCCTCAACAGTGGATTTCCCATTCAAGTTTGGGTGGATTATAACGGAGATGACAAAGAAATCAGTGTCACTTTAGCTCCAATCGATGTTGTCACAAAACCAAAAACCCCACTTTTAACATTGTCCCAAGATCTCTCTTCGATTCTTGAAAATCCCATTTATGTCGGATTCTCAGCTTCCACTGGCTCGATTCTCACTTCTCATTATGTTCTAGGATGGAGCTTCGAAATCAATGGAAAAGAAGCCAAAAGCCTCATAATCTCCGAACTTCCTGAATTACCCCAAAATGGTAATAAACCCAAAAACGAACAATCCATGGTTTTATTCATTGTTCTGCCTGTGATTTCGCTCTGTTTAATCTTCCTAGCAAGTTCGGTTATTTTCCATTATTTTATAAAGAGAAAAAGGAAATTCTCGGAGATTCTCGAGAATTGGGAGCAAGATTATGGTCCACACAGATTCAAATACAAAGATCTCTACTTTGCAACAAAGGGATTCAGAGAGAAAGAGCTTCTAGGAAGTGGTGGATTTGGCAGAGTATACAAAGGGACATTACCAATTTCAAAAACCGAGGTTGCTGTAAAACGAGTTTCCCACAAATCACGACAAGGCATACGAGAATTCGTCGCAGAAATCGTTAGTATCGGTCGTCTTCGTCACCGAAACCTCGTACCTTTACTTGGATATTGTAGAAGAAAACAAGAGCTTCTTTTGGTTTACGATTTCATGCCAAATGGAAGCTTAGACAAATATCTTCACAACCAACCAAAAGTGACATTAAATTGGACACAAAGGTTTCGAATTATCAAAGGTATAGCTTCGGGATTGTGTTATTTACACGAAGAATGGGAACAAGTGGTTGTTCATAGAGACATCAAAGCAAGTAACATTTTATTAGATTCTGAATTAAATGGGAGATTAGGAGATTTTGGTCTTGCAAGATTGTATGATCATGGGAGTGATCCTAAAACGACGTCGCATGTTGTGGGTACACTTGGGTATTTAGCTCCTGAGCAAACAAGAACAGGAAAAGCAACAACGAGTTCTGATGTTTTTTCTTTTGGTGCTTTTATGTTAGAAGTTGTATGTGGAAGGAGGCCAATTGGAAACGACAACGTCGTTTTGGTGGATTGGGTTTATGAGTGTTTCAAAAAGGGTCAAATTGTGGAGGCTAAAGATGAGAATATAAGAGATTTTAGGGAAGAAGAAGTTGAGTTGGTTTTGAAACTTGGGCTTTTGTGTTCAAATTCGGAAGCTTCGGGTAGGCCAAGAATGCGACATGTCGTTCAGTATTTGAATATGGATATGTCTTTGCCTGATTTGTCGTCTCTGTGTTTGTCTTCGTCTTCTGGATTGACGTTTGGAGGGATTCATTGTCGTCGACGTGATGACTCCGACATGTCGTTTCCGGTTTGTTCAATGGATGATGGTACTTTCTCTCAGACTTCTTCTATAGCTGAATCGCTTCTCTCTGGAGGCCGTTGATTTGGGCAATTTCAACTAATTGCTATATTATTATTATTATTGTATTAAAAGTGTTTAATTACTATTTATTAGGCCTTTTTGAAATGTTACTGATTTGTCCATGTAATAATATTTAGTATTAATTAGGGTCACGAAAATATGGCATTGTATGATGAGTTGTTGTGTTTTATCACGGAAATAGGATGTCAAGCTTACCATCAATTAATGTCCCCAAACAATACGCCATTGAATAAGGGCCCGGAATTAAAAGTTGAAACCATAAAACTTTCTTTGCATTTTATCTAGGCCAAAGGGTGATTTTAGTCCTAACTCCTAAGTATATATGCTTTGATTTTTTTTAGTACTTTATCTTTCAAAAGATTTATATTTATATTGATCTTAAATATTGGTAAAACATTTTAGTTTGGCTTTAAATTATTGAATGTGGTTATATTTATCTTTTATCTTATATCAAATTTGAATGTGACAATCTAGAGTTATATATTTAATTTGAAAAGTATTTTATCTATCTAGTTGGAATTGTAAAAAAAAAAAAATTTAAATAAGGTCTCAAAAGGATGTTACTCATTTCATGACCAAACAAGTAAAGTTAGTAATATCTCTAAAGTTTCAATTTTGAATATAACCAATTCATGATTATAAGTTACTATGAATAAATCCCTTTTTTTCGGCAAAAAAAAAAGAATAAATCCCTTTTTACTCAATAAGAATCGTCAACGGATGAGGTTAAATCAGACTCAAAGGTGGGATTGAGACCAAAAAATAAAAAAAAAATGATGAAAAATTGGTTCCAAGTTCCAACCCACTTTTGAGTCTGATTAGATCTCAAGATTCCAATTGAGCAAAAAAAGAAAGATTCATTAAGAGAAACTAATAGTTTTGAACTTGTTACATTCAAATTTGAAATGAAAGAGATATGACCAATTTCCCTTGTTTGACCGTGAAATGAGCAACCTACTTTTAAGACTTTTTTTACCTTGTTTGCTGATAGCCCCAACTAGATTAAAAAAGTACTTTTTGAAAGCAACATATAACTTTAAACTTGTCAAATTTGAATTTGAAATGAGAGTAATATGATTATATATTCAATAGTTTGGGATCATAATGAAATATTTGGTCAACTTTTAAGATCAATATGAATCTTTTGAAGCATAAAGAACCAAAATAAACATAAAAGCATACATTTAGGACCAAAATAATCCTTCTAGTTTTTATCAATTAGCTCGATTGAACAAAGTATCATTTAAGATTTTTTTAAGAGATCATTTAAGAATTTTAAACATTATGCTAATTATAGAATGCATCACGAAAATGTATTTCTTTTTTTTTTGTCAAAGACAGAAATGGATAAAACACCTAACGCGGGTGTTAGTCCATATTCCCATATATATATATATATATATATATATATTTCTGGCGATATGATTTGACCTTATTTATTGAAAGTCCCAACGAAACAAGAAAAAGGTCTCATTAAGACTCAAGAGTACTCCGTAACTACGAATTTGTAGCAGTCAAACTTAAAACGGAAGAGATATAACTAACTTTGCTCATTTGATTGTAAAATGAGTGGGACACTTTCGGAGTCTAATTTGACATTATTCTTTGATAGTTCCAACTAAATAAAGAAAAGACTCGTCAAATGTAATATGTAGCTTGAAGCTCGTCGAACTTGAAACAAGAGTTATGACTACATTCAATTGTTAATACAATGAGTGAAACTTTGGAGAATCATAGAGGTTCAAAAATGTCAAAAAACAAAAAAAAAACAAAAAAGATAAAGAATTAGATTGTAATCTACCTAAAAAATATGGTTTTTTAAAATAATATAAAAAATAAAGTATTTAGATTTTTAGGACAGAAAAAACTATTTAGATATATAGGACACTCGGATGTGGTCCGAGTATCCCAATACACGTGGCCCAATCACGTGGCACCTGGTGCAATTTTTTTTTTTAATTTTTTTTTGAGATACCACCCGAGTGTCCCTGCCGACTGACGCTGTGTCAGTCGGTTGACCAAACTTTTTTGGGACACTCGAATGTTGTCCTAGTGTCCCAAAAAAAATTGAATTCCACAAATCACGTGGTGCCACGTGATGGAGATTGTGCCCTAGGGCCAATCATTTTATTTATATGTTATTTGAACATATGTGTTTCTTGATTAATTTATAGAGATGAATTATGTTGTTATCATATTATTAGCATGTTTACTATGATAGCGTCCTTGATTAATTATAAGATAATTAATCTAAACCTGTCCCTGGTCGATCATTCACGTGGGAACGTAAATGAACTAAGACCAGCATGTCCTCGGTGTATAGAGATACATGCACAAGATGCTTCACGAGAGTCATGGTGAAATTTTGTAAGGGTTACAAAATTACTGGACCGACCCGGAGAGTCCTGCATGGGTTTAGTCATAAGCGAGCCTCTCCTGTACACCTGTCACGATAGCCTTAGACCTGAGGTCTTGACTATTCCGGCATTGTAGTTGTCAAACTTTGGCCTAGTCCAACGTNATAGAATATGAGAGTATACACCTTATTTGTTTTGAATGTGGGTGCTATGGGCATAACTCTGAACTTTGTCACCTTAAAAAACCTAGTAACCTTGAGAAGGAAGAAAACCTGAAGGAAATGGAACAACCTAAGGAAAGTACTCAATATGGGGATTGGATGATAGTGAAAAAAAATAGAAGGCCTAAGAAAAAAGGAAATGAGGAGAAGAAGAATAAAGATAGTACAAATGGAGATCAAGGAAGGAATAAGAAAGATAGTAATAAGACCAAATATAGTGCTTATGAATCCCGTTTTCTTGCCCTTGCTGGCCTAGGGTCGGATGATGAGTCTGTCTCATCTGAGAGTAATATGGAGGAGGATAATCTGAACAGAGATTTTGTTGGTGAGCATGCCCCCCAATACCCTCTAAAGAATGCTAGGAGTACTCAAAGCCCACTAAAAGATGATAGAAGTTCCCAAAGCCCAATTAGAGATATTAGGACTCCTCCTAGCCCAAAGGATGATGCTATGACTCTTCCTAGTCCAAATAATCAAGCTTTGAAGGGTGGTCCAAGTGAACAAGACCTAACGGGAAGGGAAGAGTATGATGGACAGTTTAATAAGAAGGCCTCTATGTCTCACAAGGGTGGGCTTAGTAGTAGTGAAGACTCGAGGTCTAGAATGGGGATGTTTGGGAGAGGGCCTATCAATAATGAAGATATACCCCCAGATTTATTGGATGAACAGCGGGGTGATGATGTTAATGATACAATAGTTCCTTGTTCTTTGAGCAAGCATGTTGGTCCTGATGAGGAAATGCAGGATGCTGCTAAAGTGCCTTAATTGGTTTGTTGTGCTTTCTTTTATCTATGGTTGTCTATGAAGTGTTTTATTTGGAATTGTAGGGGTGCTGGGAACCCCAATTTTTTCAGAAATGTGAAAAATTATGTTGATACATATAAACCTGATTGTATTGCACTACTAGAAACAAAATGCTCTGCTAATAATGCTAACAGTTTGTTCCTAAGACTGGGTTTCAGGGAGTGTATTTGTCAAGAAGGGCAGGGCCGTGCTGGTGGGATCTGGTTTGCATGGCACCCTGGAGTCTTTAAAATTCACAGTTATAATCTACATCAGAACTACATCCACTTGAATACCGAGTATAATAGCAAGAAATGGTGGCTAACTATTATATATGTCAATCCTCATCCTGAAATCAGACAACATTTATGGCAAGAAATTGACAACATTAAACCCCCAAATGAGGAACCTTGGGCTATTGTGGGTGACTTTAATGAAATTACCAATGCTTCGGAAAAGCAAGGCGGTGCTCCATTTGATGTCTCAAGGGGTAGGAAGTTTGTTGAATGGATTGATACTTCACATCTTATTGATGTCTCGGCTGAGGGACCTTTCTTTACCTGGTGTGGTCCTAAAGTCGGACAATATGAAAGGGTTTTTGAGAGGTTGGATAGGCTTCTTTGTAACGAGGTTTGGAGATTAGAATATCAGGAAGCTATTGTTAGAGTTCTACCTAGAAGTTATTCGGATCATCACCCTCTTCTCCTACAACTTGAGGGTTTGGCTCCTAGACCAAGTCTAAAGCCTTTTCGGTTTGAAGCTGCTTGGGTTACTCATGATAAATTCAAGGAGTTTGTGCATGATAATTGGAATAATTGTGATGAATGGAGGCCTACAATTATAAACTTCACTGAAAAGCTCAAATGCTGGAATAGAGATGTGTTTGGCAATATAGAGAGAAGAAAGAAAAGGATTATGAACAGGTTGAGAGGAATTCAGAATAGTGCAGATTTTTGCAGCAACATATATCTCCAAAATTTAGAAAAAGATCTTCTTCAAGAGTTAAATCTAGTCCTTTCCCAAGAGGAAATTTTTTGGCACCAAAAATCTAGAAGTAATTGGCTTCTAAAAGGAGACAGAAATACTCGCTACTTCCACACAAAGGCTATCATTAGGAGAAGGAAAAATAGAGTTAAAATGATTAAAGACTCTAGTGGTACCTGGGTGGAGGATGCTGATACTATTAAAGGCATAGCTATGGATTTCTACAAACAATTGTTCTCAGACGATCTAGCTCACCGTACCCCTTTGAACACAGATAAAAGGTTTGCTGAGTTTGATCATGCTAAATTGAGTAGGCTGGATGACCCTCCTTCCTTAAGTGAGTTGAGGAGAGCCCTTTTTTCTATGGGCAGTTTGAAAGCGCCTGGGGAGGATGGTTATCCGGCCCTTTTCTTCCATAAAAACTGGTCTACCGTCAGCAAAAGTATGTTTGATGTTGTTTGTAGAATCTTTCAAGGTGATTTTAATATTGGAGATATAAATAATACTCTTATTGTTCTAATTCCTAAAATTGAAAACCCTGAATTTATCAATCAATTTAGGCCTATATCCCTTTGCAATGTTATCTATAAGTGTATCTCTAAGATTATTGTTAACAGGCTGAAGGAATTCTTACCGGATTGGATATCCCCTTTACAAGCTAGTTTTTTTCCTGGAAGGAGTATACAGGATAACATCATAATTGCTCAAGAAATGCTTCATTCTATGAGGAAAGCTAGAGGCAAAAAAGCCTTTATGGCTGTAAAAATTGACCTTGAAAAAGCTTATGACAGAGTCAATTGGGATTTCTTAGAATCTGTTCTTTCTGAGATAAAGATTCCTTGCAATTTCAGAAGACTTATAATGGGTTGTGTGACTTCTACCGCTTTCAATATTTTATGGAATGGGGAAAAGACTGACCTGTTTAAGCCTTCTAGAGGTTTAAGGCAAGGGGACCCCCTTTCACCATATCTTTTTGTTATGTGTATGGAAAAGCTATCTCAACTTATTGATGATAATGTGATGAAGGGGAAGTGGCGTACCGTTAGGGCCGGTAGGAATGGACCTTGTATTTCTCACTTATTTTTTGCTGACGATATCTTATTGTTTGGTGAAGCTTCTTTGGATCAAGCTGTTTGCTTAATGGATTGTCTGGGTAAGTTCTGCAACGCTTCCGGACAGAAAGTTAGCAGTGCTAAAACTAGAATTTTCTTCTCTAAAAACAGCAATGATGAGGTAAAAAATCAAATTATAGCCCTCACTAATTTTACTTGTACGGATAACCTTGGAACTTATTTGGGTATGCCACTAATACATGAAAGACAAACTAGGAGGGATTTTCAGAAGTTGGTTGATAAAGTCAGAGGGAAGCTTGCGGGCTGGAAAGCCTCGACGTTGTCTATGGCAGGCAGAGTCACTTTGGCAAAGTCTGTTATATCTTCTATCCCCTTTTATGCAATGCAATCCACAAGAATTCCTATGAGTATTTGCAATGATATCGAAAGATTGCAACGCAATTTCATTTGGGGGCATGATGAGAACACTAGAAAGGTGCACACTATTGGCTGGGACATGATTTGTAGAGAAAAAAGTCAAGGCGGGCTGGGTATTAAAAAGCTTCATATTATGAATGACGCTTTCTTGATGAAAGTGGGGTGGAAATTAAGAAGTGACCCTCAAAATATTTGTAGTAGAGTTCTTGCTTCTAAATATGGGAGAGGGGAGGATTTGCTTAGATGTTGTGTTACTAAAGATGGTGACTCGTTGCTTTGGAGAGCTTTATCCAACTTGTGGGGGAAAATTAGTAGTGGTCAGTGTTGGAGCATCGGGGATGGCAAAAAGACAAGCTTTTGGACTGATGTTTGGGGAAGTGGGGACAAATGTCTCATGGAGGATATTGTAGTGTCTTTGCCTATGAGGGATTTGGATCGTAAAGTGGCCGAAATAGTTACTCCTGATGGTTTTTGGGACCTCAATTACTTAAGGCCTATTCTGGGTAATGGGGTTCAACGTTTCCTAGCTGAAGCCGTTCCTCGTGATAGATTGGGTGATGACAGGATTAAATGGCTGTCTAAGGGAAGTGGCATTTTTACTGTAAAAACTGCCTATAAATTAATCAGTAAGAGTTACCCTCATAATGACATTTTCAGAGCTATATGGAAACTTAATGTCCCTGAAAGAGTTAAATTGTTTATTTGGAAACTTGCTCATGACAGATTACTTACCAGGGAAAGGTGTAGTGTCTGGTTTGGCTCCTCGGACAGATGCCCAGTTTGCCTGGATTGTGTTGAATCTGCTCTCCATGTGTTGCGTGACTGCCCTACTGCTCACTCCTTGTGGAAAAAATTCCTGACACCTAATCAGTTTGATAATTTTTATAATAATGCTAACATTATAAATTGGATTGCTCTTAATTTATCTAATTCTTTTACTGATGTCCTTAATTTTGATTGGAATCAGATGTGGGCTATGACTACCTGGAATATTTGGAGATGGAGGAATGATGCTCTCTTCAATGCCAGTCAAAATAAACCTAGGGATTTTTATCTCAGCTCCATATCTGCAGTTCAGGAATATAATAACTGTTTTGATGTTCTTAATGCAGGAACGAATGCTGCTGAGAAGAGCAGTATTTGTATTACCTGGGAGAAGCCGGAGGAAGGATGGCTAAAGCTTAACACTGACGGAGCTTGTGATCGGGTTCGTGGTCGTTCAGGATGTGGTGGACTACTGCGGAATTCAGACGGAGCGTGGGTCTCAGGGTTTTCAAAATTTCTGGGTTGCTGCTCTGTGTTGAAGGCCGAAACCTGGGGCTTACTGGAGGGCGTCAGGTGTGCTGTTGAGGCTGGGTGTTCCAAGCTGCAGATTGAGAGCGATTCTTCCTTGCTCGTCAGTGCTGTGGTGGAATCAAAGCCTTTGGGTGCTAACATTGACGGAGTCGTTCGGCAGGTCGTCGATTTGCTTGGGTTCGTGGAGGTGTGGTCGCTCAGGCATGTCTGGCGTGAGGCGAACGATTGTGCTGATATGTTAGCTGCGATGGGTCGCGATGCTGTAAGCTCCGACGGCGTTGTCCGGTACCTTCAGCCGCCGCCCGGTGTTGCTCTTGTTCTGCTTCGCGATGTTGCCTCACTTGGCAGGGAAAGGGTTGTGTAATTTTTTGTTTTTGTGGCTGGCTCGGTTTTTGCTCTCTGGCCTGGGTTTATTTGGTTTTTTTGTTTTCTTCTTTTGTTGCCTTGTGGGCTTAGCCCACCGTTGCCCACCAAAAAAAAATATATCTTTAGAATTTATATAATTCAAAAAATATTTAATTTTAGGTTGAATGTTTAAATTAGTTCTAAATGTATACCTCTAAGTTCACTATGGTCCAAAATATTTCAGAAGCTTCACACTGGTCTTAGATATTTCCATTGAATATCATTTTAATCTCAAGCTACTGAACATGGTCATATCTCTCTTGTTTCAAACTGGAATTGACGCTTTTAGAGTTATGAGTTACTTTTGACGAACACTTTTCTTATTTAATTGGGGTCGTCAATAAACGAAGTCAAATTGAGACTCGATTATACCTTGTTTGCTAACGCTCCAAACTAGATAGAGAAAGTAATTGTAAAAAATAACATAAGTCTAAGCTTTCACATTCAAACTTAAAACGAGAGATATATAACCATATTCAGTAGTTTGGGACTAATATGAAGCATTTTAAATATTTACAATCTAAATGAATTTAAATTATATTCATTTATGATTAATTTGAGAATGCTTGTTATATTATATTATTCATATAATTTTTTTTTTGAAAAAAACTTTTCACGTGCTACGATTTTTGGAGTGCTCTTAACCGTGGGGAAGGGTTTTTTTTTATATATTTTTTTGTTACAATAAAAATAAAAATTAAATCAGCCGGTGTTACGTGGCATCGGTTGATTTGGCCGCAAGACTGGAAATCGCATTCCAGCTTGCGTCACCCATATGGGGAATAATTTTTTTTGGTGATCTCCATTTTTTTGTATTATTAAAATAAAAAAACGTCTAAAATGTATATTTTTTAAAATAAATTGGACTCAAAACTATGGTATTGAAATTTAGAATCATTTAAATATTGAATATTTAATACACTTTTACTAAA
This sequence comes from Chamaecrista fasciculata, assembly GCA_003254925.1. NCBI lineage: Eukaryota > Viridiplantae > Streptophyta > Magnoliopsida > Fabales > Fabaceae > Chamaecrista > Chamaecrista fasciculata. The sequence goes on from QANZ01048025.1 coordinate 19,695, forward strand.
GGGCCAATCCATGGACCTTCTATATTATTAATGTCAAACCACTTTGGGCCTCACTACAGCTTCAGCTCACAAAGTCTTTTCTATATTATCTCCAATATCCAAGTTCTGTGATCTTTTTCTTTTTTGTTTTTTTGTCAGTTCTATGATTTCAAATGACCCGAAATTAAATAAAATCCGTCTTCTCTTGGGCTTAGTCTCCATAACACTTGATTGCCCATTTTCACTATATCAATAGGAGATTTTTTTTCATAGCTTTGTGGTATTGTTGACTTGTAAAGCCCTTTTTTCAGTTATTTTTTTTTTTTGGTTTCCACCCTTTTTTCAGTTTTATCAGTAAGTATTATACGGAGATCAGATGTTCTATGTGTTTTTTTAAAGGAAAATTAATTATAGTATTAAAAAAATATACAGACACAAGAGTCTGATCTCATAAAGATTTGAGTTCTTAATATCACAACCCTTTTTTTTTCTAATATGAAATTTTTATCTGTATATAAACATAAGCCATATTTATTTGGCCAAGCTTTTAAGACATTGTAAGTTGTAACAATGTAACTTGTAAGGTCTCAAAAGTTTTTTTTCCCTAGTATTTCTTTTGATAAATTATATAAACCTGCTTCTCTCTTTTGTAATTGTATGGTGATGATATTTGATGTATTTAGAGTAGTATTATTTATACTGTGTTTAAACTAAAGAAATAATTTAAATTTAATTTAAATTACATAAACATGCTTAAATCTCTCTTTTGTAATTGCAACCTACATAAACCAGTTCGAGTAAACTGCAACTCGTGAGTGGAATTAACTCACCTTAACACCTCTATTGAGAAAATATCCTTTTCTTCTATATTAAATTAATTTTGACAAGATAGTACTATTTTATCTATAAATTAATGACATCTTTATCTTAACTCAAAATATCTTGCCGCGCAAAATATATATATGGATTCAATTATCCTTTATTTGGATCAACTTTCATTGTAGAAGTACTTCCCATCATAACACCAACCTTATTAAAATCCGGTTCTTTCTAAATATTTTTCACTCCACTTGAAAGCTAATTTGTTTGCAGTACTCATGAGTTATCAATAAAGGCAAATAAGGTCAAGGTAAAAATAAACAAAAACACTACGTACAAACCCAATTTAATTAATAACAATAAAACTAAAAACACATCTTACACACAGACACACATAATATAATATAATATAATATAATATAATATAATATAATATAATATAATATAATATAATATAATATAATATAATATAATTAAGGCCAAAGTCTCAAATTGGTTTCTTATGTAAAGGATAGATTTTAAATTGGTCCTTTATCTTTCTTAGTTTCATATTGGTCCTATATGTTTTCATAATATTTTAAATTGGTCCCAAAGTTACTTGAAATCCACCCTATACATAAGGGATCAATTTGAGACTTTGGCCTACAATTAACAGATGGCATTTGTAAAAGAAAATAGGCAATAACTTGAAATTGAGTGGTGTGTTTTATTGGTAAACAACAGCTAGCTCAGGAATACTAGGGTACCCATGGTTTTGAGTTTGACGCGCTTGACTTTGTTGGTCTATTATATTGTAGACCCCTCTTTAGTTACATGTCAAGGTTCATGCATGCATTAGTCATACCAAACAAGACAAGTTGAGAACGAGGGTAGGGACTAGCGATGGCAATCGTTTAGGGTATTTAGGGTATCTATTCATATCCGTTCGAAAAAATTATCCGATATCCGAATCGGATATCGGATAGGATACGGATAGTGAAAATTAAATATTTTTCGGATATTGGGCGAATATAGATATTACCTTCGGATACCCTATATTCGTCCGAAATGAACGGATAGTTAGGGTATCCGATATCCGATACCCTATTATTTATTTAATTTTTATATTTTACATTCAATTTAATATCTTATATATAATTATTTAATTATATTTATATTTTTTATATATAATCATTTTTTAGTTACTTTATATTTAATTATTTTATTTTAAAAAAGAAATTTAAAATATAAATAAATCATAATTTTATTTATTTATTTTAGTTAGTGGGTATCAGATATCGGGTACCCGATATATCCAATTTATAAAATAGGATACCCTATCCTATATTTATACTTTTCTCAAATATTTCGGGTACCCGTCGAATACTAGATATCGGATAGGATACGGATACAGATACTAATTTATCAGATACAGATAAAATACGGATATTGGATAGGGTGAACGGATACGGATACAGATACGGATAGTGGCAAAAGTATCTCATACCCTATCCGAATGCATACTAGTATACTTATCAAAATCAACTTTTAACCATCTGACGTCATCCCTAACACTATATGTATTACACGACAACTCTTCCTTTCCTTCCTTATCTACTTGTAATTCCCTTACAAGACCACGTTCATTGCTCCCATAGTCCCAACCACACACCACCAATATCTCAAGGACCAACTTGGTACTCGAATTAATTAATTAATGACAAAATTTGCTATTTTTAATCTCTAAATTTAGATAAGTCAATTAATTAATGATAAGATATAGACCGAGTGATGAATCAATTGAAGGTTCACTGCGCACACAAATAAGCCCACTTAGCAACATGGCTCATTCGACTCTTCCATTTCTTATCCCTGATTGACCTACTAGTCTCTCAACATCAAAATCGTTAAACTAACTAATAATGCGCACATCATTGGCTTTATAGAATAAGATAGGGGCCACTCTACATAACAAATTTACATCTACACCCATTCAAATATCCTATAGATAGAGGGTCTCACCAGGTAATACATATCTTGATTTGACTTACCCTTATTTTGCCAATATATTGACTTTGGTGTCAAAAGCTCAATTGGGGACTTAACCCTCTACTTGATGAGTACCTCGTGCGCAAGATCTACCAATCAGGGGGAGTTTAGGAGCATCATTTAGTCTCTGAATAATCAAAATACACAATTTGATTTTCGTAGTATTTCAAATATTAATTATTTAGTTTTTAATGACAATTTAATCCCTAAATTTGAATTAAATTTATATTTTTTAGTCATTGAATTTATACTAAATTAATAATTTTTAGTTCCTAAATTTAATCTAAAGACTAAATCATTGACAATTAAAAATAATTCAGAGAATAGATTATATATTTTAATTATGTTGATAGGGTATAAATTGAGGAACTAAAATTAAGTTTTCTTTTAATTAATTAAGCCTTTTTGATGATAAATGTCTTCATAGATGATGTGGGGTACCCTATAATTCTGTGAGCTTGCAATTTGTACAAGTAGTGCAATATATGTAGGGTAGTGTACGTTAATTGTAGTAGCTCTGAGTGGAAACCGTGTCCATTTCTCTAATAATATATCCATATACATAGATATCTCTCTCTCTTATACCCACTTGGATGATGTATATACGAGTAGTCACTCGTTGTTGTAGAAACAGATAACCATAAATTCTGGTGAGTCCCACCTCAGAAAAATGGTTATATATATACAAATATCCACGCAACTCTCTCTAATCTATCATCAACACATGATCATCATCTCTCGTTCTTCAAGTGTGATTGAAATTTGTAAGCATTTTTCCTCTACAGAATATGGAAAAAGTTGATGATATAGCTTCAGATTTGGAGTTGATTCGGCAACACCTACTTGGTGACTTTTCATCTACAGAATCATTCCTGTCAAATCTGTTTCCTGTGAAGCTCGAAGAAGAAGAAGAAGAAGAGTCGTTGTTATCATCAGAGTTGTTCGATTTCAAGTCTGTACAGAGTGTATGTGCTTTTCTTGAAGTCTCTGAATCTGATTTCGTAGAAGAAGCAGAGGACAGCAATATGGAGGTAGTGATAAAAGAGACGAGCCAGAGCGAGAGTAATAATAGCAGTGTGAGTGTGAGTGTGAGTGTGAGTGTGAGTGTGAGTGAGAGTGATGAGATAAGTATAATTAAGCCCACATCGCCTAAGGAAGCGGAGCGGGACGAGGTTATAATAAGGAAATACAGGGGAGTAAGACGGAGGCCGTGGGGGAAGTACGCGGCGGAGATACGAGATCCTTCCCGGAAAGGGACACGTGTATGGTTGGGAACGTTTGACAGCGAGATTGATGCGGCGAAGGCTTATGATTGTGCGGCGTTCAGGATGAGAGGTCAAAGGGCAATTTTGAACTTTCCTTTAGAGGCGGGAGTGTCCGATTATCCTAAGCCAAATCGCTGTGGAAGGAAGAGGAGAAGACAGAGTAGTGAAGAAGAAGAAGAAGAGCACAGAGAGACGCACGCAGACGCAGTTAGTGATTAATTGTGTATTTCAATTTCTTCTTGTCTTTTGAAATGCTTATTATTAATCAAACTTAGTTTATAATTTTGTGTTTTACTAAATTTCATGTATATATATATATTTTTTGATAATATCATCAATCAATACCATGAAAAACGGTGAGCCCTAACACAGGACAATGAATGAACCACTATAACCTAGTAAACAAAGGATGTCGGGACCCCACTAAAGAGGAGGCGGCATCCTCGCTACTTGAACTACTACTACTATTACTACTAATAGAGGCTATTAGACTACGCAAATGGTAAGTCATACAAGAAACATTACTAAAAACAAAACGAAAAATATCTCCGCTGCAAATAATAATCATCATAACTGCCTTCACTGGGGGGACGTGGTGACGCGTCCGAATTGCTTCATTCCTCAGCCTCCAAATCGTGTCCATGCCTACCAGTACTATAAGCCAACTGTCATAAAACAATGCTGGATTTCTCTTCCATCGTCTAATCCAGAACCTGAGCCACCTTTGAACTATCTGCAATTTAGCAGCATTGGGCTTGAAGGACAAATCCAGCCCAAACCACACTGCCCTAACGAAGTTACAGATAAGAAAAATATGATTTATAGAGTCATCAGAGTATCCACAGAAGGGGCAATACACCTCACATCTAAGGTGGGCACCATGCCATGCCTTCCAAATTGTCACCAGAATTCTCATAGGCGCTTTCGTACGCCAAAAATCCTTTCACGGGAAACGAGGAGAAACAGAAAACGTATTGTTATCTTCCAAATGGTATAAAGCAACAACTCATAACTAGCCACAACATTATACGACCCGGTAGCAACAGGTGACCAGATAAGAGAGTCATGTTTATCCCTCACTGGGTAGGCCCCCCGATGAGCTGCCTAGCTTCGACCTCAGAACAGGCGACCATGATCTTTTTCATATCCCATGTATAAGAATCATAGCGTAGAAGATCGTTTACGAAAATGCCAGAAGGTTGACCACCAATGTGGTTGTTCCAAAACCTGCTATGTACATCCACTCGATCTCCCCTACCCAACTTCCAAACTAGATGGTTAGTGATGATGTGAGAGTTAGCACGTACTCCCTTCCAAGCAAGAGATCCCTTAGTGCTCTCTTTGAATTGAAAGTCCAAGTTTGGGATGACATGAAACTAATCTTAATAATAACCATAAATCTTCCTTGAACAATGTTGCCAATTTTGTCACATTTTGAATTTATCTTGTCATAAAAACAAATGATAAGTTAGTAGGGATTAAGGAGTAATTAGCTCGTGACTATTATCATAGAGTTAGTTCAAGTGATAAGCGATTTGACATTAGTTAAGTAAGGTTTCAATTTTGAGATATTTTAATACAATTATTTGTATTGAGAAACTCTGCTACAATAATCAAGTGTGCAACATGTGTTAAATTCAAATTAGTCAAAACAAAACTAGTATACCAGTGAGCAAAAAAAAAAAAAAGAAGAATAGTTCATGACTCGTAACATTTTCGATTTGAATTTTATTGTTGACATAAAATATTTTTTTTAAAAAAATAAAATAAAACTATCTTAATATAAATAAAACTATCCTTTTACACGAATCTAAGGTAAAAAAATAGCAAAGGCCCAAAAAAAAGGTAAAAAAATACCTCATCCGAGGATTGAAAGGCCATTTGCAACATATCAATGCTTATATATCTTGTAAAGTACTTTGACATTGATTTCAGATGAAAGAAAGAAAGATTAAAGAAAGAGTTGCATTTTATGATTAAGAAAAATCTTGACTTAAGGGAAAGGATAAAAGCAATTGACTATTATATATATATAACTCCAAGTTGTACGTACCCACTCAACATCAATTGACAAGAGTTTATCAAAACTCCACGACAGTGAATAACTACTACAACCCTCATCACTATACATACTTTCACACAATTTTAATTTATAATTTTCTGTTATGAAATTTTTTCTTATAATTAATATTGTGAGCCCTTGTTTGTCTCTGATTTATTTATCCACAACGCTTTCAACACATTTTGTTTTTTCAAAAAGAAATAATCATGAAAACTACTATTCAATCAATTTTTGGAGTTTAACAATTAAAAGATCATTTACAAAGTTAGATTTGACATTTGAAATGGAGAGGGACAAGAACAAGTACCGAACTTGCAAGCAATATTATATGTATTTTATATTTACAAGTGGGAATAAGTATAACAGAACAGATAGTGACGCTGCATGCCTGTATACTGTCCCCACAATTTTAGCCTTATTATTCTCAACTTGTCATACCTGCCAAAATTATTTTGTCTTCTCTCTTGATTATACAGACATTATCCTTTAATTTCCTTACATTTTAATTATCTATATTTCAATTAAAAAAATGTATTTGTATCACTTATATAATACTTGATCAATACTTTTTTTTTTGTGGGACCAAATGCTCAATACTTCTTACTAGGGTAAAGTTTAATTAATAATTTGTTCGCTCAACCATATCACACTTTAAGAGTGTGTTTGGACAGTAACATTTCAAATACCATGGAATTTCAAATGCTAGGGATTTAAATTACTTTCATTTTAATTCTTTGCATTTAAAAATACCATATTTAGATAACAAGTATAAATTTGAATTATCATCATTTAAATTCAAATTTTTAATTATATTTTGATACTCAATTAAAAATTCGACTCGACTCGGTCCGGCTCAAAAAAATCATTTCGAGCCGGCTCGGCTCGAAATATTCGTCTCGTGCCGGTCCAGCTCGAAATATTCGTCTCGGGCCAAAGAAAATGGGTGAATTTTAACAATTCCACCTCTTGAGGTGGAATTGTAAACTAAAATAAGTCAAGGATATTACTTCAGTCATGAACTGAGGTTGAAAAGTTGCTTGAAATTGATGGAGAGATGATTTACAATGCAAAGTTCATAAGGTGACTATAAAAATACTCTAATGTTAAAAATTTGACATCCTTACCTGTGGTAGTATTTTTTTTTTGGGTATTATGGTATATTTTCTTTTGCAAATGATAGATCACAATAAATTGGTGAAAAGAGAAAAAAATTTTAATTGTTTTGTTAATTAGGTTAAAGGAGAATTATATTATTATATTGTAAGAGTTAAAAAAACGAAAATTATAATTAAAATAATGGTGTTATAAATAATTATGTTTGTGAATATTCACATTTGTCTCTT
>QANZ01048027.1:0-27656 GCA_003254925.1 Chamaecrista fasciculata
GGATATAACTAAAAATGATCACAAATGTTGGGGGTACCAACGATTCTTTTGTCGTTATATAATTATTTGCTTAACCCTAATGATGTGTAGGTTAGAAGCCTGTTATTTGAAGAATTATAAATATAATGAAACTAAATGGGGGTAATTCCATTCTCTCTACCACACCAACACCATTCATTATATCCTTAGGTGAAATTAAAGCATGAGTAAAATATCACGTCCTCAAACATCAAGCTCATCAAACAGAATCCCCAGATCAATAATGGGTCATACTCATCATCATCATCACCTTCCCAAACACAAGCTTTCCATATTCTTCATCTTCATCATCATCATCCAATTATACCATAATAACTCCATCATCACCACCATTCATGATGATCAAAGTGATCACATGATGATGATCCACAAGCTTCGTGTTTCCACCACATTCCTTCCTCTGAAAGACCTTCGATACTCTCACGTGCCACTCCAAGCCCACACGTGGTTCATGAGCTCTCTCTATGACACCTACCATGAAGGCCAAGTCCAATTCCAAAAATTCCCTTCCATGTCCTCTCAAAATCGCATACTCTGCCTCTCGGGCCGAGATACCCACGACGGGTCTTGGAATTCCTACGCACTCGTTTGGCCCGAGGCCCGGCCCTATAACTCCACCCTCATGACGGGCCTTACTTTTGTGTCTTACAATCATTACAATTACGAGAATATCTGGCATGGGCTTTCCGCGGTGTTCCCTTTTGGTGGCCTGGCACATTATGAACAACTGCTCTGTTGGGCCCGACAGGTGGGTTTTGTACCATTGGGGTGAGCTCAGGCTTGGGATGGGCCCGTGGCTGAGGAGTCTCATGGAGGCCACATTTGATGGGCCTGTGAATGTGGAGGGATTTGGGCTTGGAGATGGTGATGATCATGGGCCTGGGCCTGGTGGGCCTGTTTGCTTTGAGGAGGCAGTGGTGATGAGGCATAATGAAGGAGGGATGTGAAGAGAGAAGAGGATGGAGGTGTATGATTTGATGAGGTGTAAGGCTAGGATTTACTGTGGTGTGGGATCGGACGGTGGAATTAAGTCTAGGATTGGGATGACTTTGTTTTTGAGAAGTGGGGGAAGATCCTTCAAGAATGATACAGCAGTGGCTGAGATCTTTGGGAGAGCGTGTGAGAAAGTGGAGGGTTGTGAATTCATGCTGGTTCATTCCAATAATCTCACATTTTGTGACCAGGTAATATAATTAAGCATCAGTTAGTAAGAAAACAAAATGTAAGAAATGAAAATAAAAGGCCCAATCCTATTTTAGTTTCTCATGTTTTCTTAAAGTTTTGTTTTGATCCCTCAAGTTTTTTTCCTTCCGTTTTGGTCTCTTATATTTGCTCAAAGTTCTGTTTTGATCCCTCAAGTTTTTTTTTTGTTCTGTTTTGGTTCCTCAAGTTTCTAAAAAATTCCACCGTTAGTCCCTGACTATTTTCCATCCACTTTTTTTGTTTTAAAAAAAGGAAAAAAAAAACTAATTTTCATCTCTTAACAATTTTACTCTTTTACAAAAGGGAATAACTTTAATGCAAAAGAGAAAAATTGTTGGGAGATGAAAGTTAGTTTTTTTTCCTTTTTTTTTTTTTACGGAAAAAGTGGATGAAAAAGAGTCAAGTATTACGGTGAAACTTTTTGAAAACTTGAGGGACCAAAATGGAACTTTGAGAAAATATGAGGGACCAAAACAGAATTTTGAGCAAACATGAGGGACCAAAACAGGACTTTGAACAAACATGAGGGATCAAAATAGGACTTTGGCCGAAAACGAAATGAAAATATATAAAATGTTAGTGTTAGGTAGTTGATGTGTATATGTGTGTGGGTGCATGCAGGTGAAGGTGATGAGTAAGACAGATATTCTAATATCCCCACATGGAGCACAATTAACGAACATGTTCCTAATGAATAGGAATAGCAGTGTGATGGAGTTTTTCCCAAAGGGTTGGCTTAAGCTGGCTGGTGTTGGCCAATATGTGTACCATTGGATTGCAAGTTGGTCTGGCATCAACCACCATGGTGCTTGGAGAGACCCACATGGCGAACCATGTCCTTATGATGACCAACATGACCGTAGGTGTATGTCCTTCTTCAAAAATGCTCACATTGGTCATAATCATACCTATTTCACTCACTGGGCTACACATGTTTTGGATCATCAAGTTAACCAAAAGAAGCTTATGGAACCTACTTCTTCTTCTTCTTCTCCTTCTTGTAATTGTGGGTCATCACTTTGATTTGGTTTAATTTGCTTCAAAATTTATACCAATCAATATAAGAGTAAATATATGCATTGCTTCCTAAAAAATAATATACATCTTAACAAGCTTAATTTTTGAAACACTATTTTACAATATTCTATCAATTTATGTATTTTATATGTTTACTCTAATTATTATAATTTTATCAAGATAGATTGATCGATACGACTTTCTTAAGAAAAAAATTATATAATTTTTCATTTATCTTAATTTGTCATGTACAAAGTTCTTTGAATTATATTTTTTTTATGGTTGGTTATATAAAAATGTATTTCTAATTAATACCTTCATATACAAAATTTGTGTCACATATGGTTATTTATTGAGAAGATCTTATAACGAATGAAACTTAAATTTTTATGTTGATGAAGCTTGGCTAATCAACCTAATATTAATATATCTATATCTATACTATATTATATGTGTGAGGACCTTTTGGTTGGTAAAAAATAATTAAATTAAAAATTAAAAAAATAAGAAATAAACATGTAGAACTTGATAATTGGCTAACTATATAGATAATGAGAGAGAGAGAAAGTAGTATCTAGATGAGATTTAAGAAAGTAAAAATTTATTATTTGGTCTTTTAATTTTCACACTTCTAATGATTTAATCCTTTAATAATAGAAATATACTATTTAGTCACTGAATAACTATAAACGTCAAATCAAACGTTACATATATATTTTTGTGTCCGTGCCCCTAGTATATTATATTGGTTTGAATATTTGGATTGATGGGTTTGATTATATTTGTTTTAAAATTTGGTTTATGAAACATTATAAATGCTATATGCATGGTTGCTGGTCCTGGGTTATAGAAAAAAAACATATTCTAGGTATTTAGCTTTAATTTTTTCAAATGAAAAATAAAATTAAGAGAGAGAGAGAGGGGTCATGACGGGAATGGATGGTTGACATGAAATTATAGGTTAGTTAAAGCCAAGGGTTGATGCAACATGAATACATTACATATAATTAATACATATATATGAATATGATAGTACAATGCATGTGCGGTTATATATGTAGCTATATATATACAAATATGACAATAATCATCATTAGGCAGAAGCATGTGATGTGGGTACGTACGTAGTTTGTCAAAGGCTCAAACACACAACTCTTTCATATAATTTAGATATTAATATATATTATCATCAAGAATATAATGCATGGTTCGCTTTTAATTAATACACATACACCAAGTGATGACTAGCTGGTTTATATGTTCATCTCACAAATTTATGACTTGGAAACCTATAATTCAATTGTCCATGGATATCTTTTCCTTTTGTTTTTCTAATCCTTAATTCCTTCGTGATGATCGGTCTCATGCATGATTATATATACATGTATACATATAATTAATTGGCATTTGATCAAGGTTGGGTCTAATTAATCAATGGTTCTTTCACTCTTATCCTACATTAGGATTAGGGTTAAGGTTAGTATATACTATATACATGTACTAATCTTTCAATTCGTTCCAATTTATCTTTGATTTTCTTTAACTAGTTTCCTAGAAATTAAAATCTTCTTGCCTGCCAAACACATGACAAGAAGCAACTATAGCGCCCACAAAAGCAATCATTAAGCTATCTGCTCTTGAGATTTCTAGCAATTAGCTGCACTTCACAAGCACAAGTAAATCTAAGATTTCTTTTTCAAAAAGACAATATAATATATGTTAAGAAAATGCAATTTTTGTATATCATAAAGTTATTATTTTTTTCCTGTGAAAAAAATAACATACATACATGCATGGGACCCAAGTTCCAAATAGCATTAAATGGGTCATATCTAGGTTGCAATGGTACAAATTCAATCTGGGAGGGCCCTCTCTAGTCTCCATTTAATGCCACTTGACCCCACAAAATGCTTTTGATTAAAGTCATTAGTTTGTCATTGGAAGATAAAGAAATAAATAAGGTGATAGATGAGAGAGAAAGGGGTCAACTGAATGGATTGTGTATCTATATATCATAGTTGAAAGTTTTATACTTTTATTAAAGCTACATGTAATAATATTCCATGATCCGAGGCCTTCATGCAGTAATGAACTTTTTGGCAATAACAATATTTTAATTTTTTTAGACTAAAAATAAAAGGAAAATTATATATTTTTTTAATAGAAAAAGTTGTATCGTTTGCTAAAATTATTAACTATTATAATTTTTTTTTAATTTACTTTGCTTATTTTCTCCAATATACATCTTTTTAAGTATTTGAGAATTGTTGGTCAAAATATGATAATATTTATCCCACAACAAAGACTTAATTATGGAGCTAACTTATAGTGGAACTATGATACTTGAATGTTTACTCAACTTTAAGTTTAAAAACATGACAGGCCAAAAAAAAACCTTTAACTTATAACTTTTGACCCAATAATGATAACTAGTAAATAACTCAAATGACAAAATAAAAAGACAACTGAATCTTGTGTGTTTGAGTAGAAAAACTCCACATTAGGGTAGAAAAAGCAACATAAAATTTAGCTTCATATAGGAAACAAAAATCACGGGACAGTCTAGTCATTTCCTTTCATTCCTTTATTTCAATTTCAGAAAAAGAAAAAAAAAGATGACAAGTGTTTTCATAAAAAAAGATGACAAGTTTTGAAGCTTGCTTTTGTTGACATTTTCACATACTTTTATTTGGACTTAGTGATTTGTGAAAGATGATTATCCCCTAATTTAACCTCAAGGCTTGAGAAAATGTCATGGTATTGTGAAAATACCACTTTGTATTTATGGCATACACACACACACACACAAACACTAAACTATGGTGAGTTTGTTGACAATGAAGTGGCAAACAAATTCATAATAATGGGTTTCATCAATCACAAATCTCAAAACCTGTTTGTGTATTGGAAAGTGGCTTCATAATTCTGGTCATCGGAGGAATGTTTGGGGATTGCAATAAATCCAAAATACCATATAAAAGAGTATATATAAGAATAATAGTAAGTTGAAAACGAAGAGACTCTATATATATAGTACACACCATAGAGACTTGTATGGGGTCATCAGTCATGAGAAACTCAAACACCCTGTCTTTTACACAAACCAGCTGATTTCTACTTTTCCTTCTTTTTCTTTTTCGTCAATGATCTGAAACCCAAACTTTATATCCCCATTACTATGACACACCCTTTGAGAAGATCTTGAATTTTCATTCAAGAATCTAATCATCTCATCTCACTGTTATTCCAAGTATCCCATTGAGAAAATCTTGTTAGTTTCTGTTCATTTCTTGTTTTTGTTTTTGTTTTACTGAGCCATTTTCCCAGGAAAATCCAACTCAGAACTTTCTGGGAATCTGGGTTTCAGCATGTGGGAATCAGAGAGTGAGCCAGCATCAGGAAGAGAATATGGGTCTGGTATTCTCACTTCATCCAATCTTGATGGGGTCAAGACAGATGGGTTTCAAAGAAGAGGCCACTCTTGGTATGTTAAAATGAAATTTGCAGAAATTTCAGTGCTTTTTGATATTATAATAATAATAATCCTAATGAACTAAAATTTTCCACAAGAAATAGCAGAAACTAAAAGCTTTTTGTCCATTCTGATGATAGATACCACTGATTTATCCAATTTTCAATCTTGAACAACTTGGTTTCAGAAGAAGTAGCAGATGTTTTCGAAGATCATGTGAGGCTGCTTGAACTTTAGTCTCTCCATTTTGCTTGTAGGTATGTTGATACTGATATACCAAGTGACTTTCTTGTTCAAATTGGAGAATCCAACTTCCACTTACACAAGGTAACTATCTTTTCCTTTTTCTCTTGACATTTTTTTTTTTTTTAAAAATCAAGCTTCAAAGTTCTGCTGCTGTGTGATTTCTTAAGAGTAGATCAAGCGCTCAAACTAGAACTTTTAGAAAATCGAATCCTCTGTAATTCACTCCTCTGAATTTTCCTGTAATTAGTTGTTTTGTTTTTTGCCTTCATTCCCATATCTTGATGAATTACCAAGAAATTCAGAGGATACGGATTGAAGTTTTAGCTGTTAAATTAAGTGACTTTGTCTCCCTTGTTCTTGTGAAAGCAGTATCCTTTGCTTTCAAGAAGTGGAAAGTTGAACAGAATCATATACGAATCACGTGACCCGGATTTGAACAAGATAGCAATGGATGATCTTCCTGGTGGGCCTGAAGCTTTTGAGCTAGCAGCCAAGTTCTGCTATGGAATTTCTGTTGAGTTAGCAGCAAGCAACATCTCCGGCCTGAGGTGTGCAGCCGAGTACCTTGAGATGACTGAGGACATAGAAGAAGGCAATCTCATATTCAAAACAGAAGCATTCCTCAGCTATGTGGTTCTGTCTTCATGGAGAGACTCCATAGTGGTGTTGAAAAGCTGTGAGAAGCTTTCTCCATGGGCAGAGAACCTTCAAATCGTGCGAAGATGCAGCGAGTCCATCGCTTGGAAAGCTTGCTCTAACCCGAAAGGGATAAGATGGGCATACACTGGAAGACACCCTAAGGTTTTTACCCCAAAATGGAGTAGTGACATGAAGGAAGATTATTCAAGCCCAAGTAGGTATCATGATCAGCAGGTTCCTCCTGATTGGTGGTTTGAAGATGTTTCAGTCCTTAGGATTGACCACTTTGTTAGAGTCATTTCTGCTATTAAGGTAAAGGGTATGAGATTTGAACTAATTGGTGCATCTGTAACACATTATGCTACCAAATGGCTACCAGATTTAATTAGTAATAGTAGTAGTGATGGTAACTGGAAAAGTGAACTTGGATTTAATATGATTGTGGTTAGAACTAGGGATGATGATACTTCAACAACACTTCAGGCTAAGGATCAAAGGATGATCATCGAGAGTCTTATCGGTATAATTCCACCACAGAAGGACAGTGTAACCTGCAGCTTCCTTCTTAAGCTTCTGAGAATGGCAAACATGTTTAAGGTCGCGCCTGCGCTTACTGCTGAGTTAGAGAAAAGGGTGGCAATGCAGTTTGAACAAGCTACATTGGCTGATCTTATGATTCCTTGTTATCATAAAACTAGTGAGACAATGTATGATGTGGATCTTGTTCAGAGGTTGCTTGAGAATTTTCTTGTTTCTCAAGAACAGAACGGAAGTTCGAGTCCAAAAACCAGATTGTCTTTTTCTGATAAGGATTTGGGTGGAAACATAAATAATGCCAAGACAAGAGTTACAAGGCTTGTTGATAGTTATCTTACAGAAGTGTCCAGAGATAGAAACCTTTCCCTCACAAAATTTCAGGTACTTGCAGAAGCTTTGCCAACATCAGCAAGGACTTGTGATGATGGACTTTACAGAGCAATTGATTCCTATCTTAAGGTATTTATTTAATTCATGTTCAGAGGTTTTTGTATGATTCTGAACAAACTGGCAATCCTGCTCAGCCACAATAGAATAGATTCTTGTATCTCTTGCTGCCTTAGCATGTTTCTTCTTTCACATCATAAATTCATTAAAAAGGAAAGAGTAAACATACAAATTGGTCCTTGAAATATACAAGAGTTGACAACTATCACTGAAAGTCTCCAGATTACACACTTTAATCCTTGAAAGTGGTGGAGACATACAGTTTAGTCACTTAAACATATTTTATAGGGACTAATATATAGGGACAAAAGGCTAAAATGTATTAGTTCCATGACTGCATTTTATTCAGGGTCCAGAGTTATAAGTCAAACTTTACGCTGAAAGAAGCATTGTGATATATATAATAGACATAAACCTATATATCACAACATAACAAACTCTAAAGAAGCTTTACAATTTGAAATGGTATTTTGGGTTTTATACAAGTGTGCAACACTTGATAGGTCATCAATGTCTTTCTATCACAATTGGAAATTAGGATTTTGAGGAACTTCATTGTTGTGGTCTTCACTTAGTGTATAAGCTTCATTTTGTTTTTCTGGCAATGTCCTTCCACTGCTGGACTACTTATCTGTGAAAAAAATGAATAGGCACATCCAACACTTTCTGAG
The DNA here is from genome assembly GCA_003254925.1 of Chamaecrista fasciculata. Lineage (NCBI taxonomy): Eukaryota > Viridiplantae > Streptophyta > Magnoliopsida > Fabales > Fabaceae > Chamaecrista > Chamaecrista fasciculata. The sequence goes on from QANZ01048027.1 coordinate 8,272, forward strand.
CACGAAAGGAAGCGGCTCTGTCGCGTGATGGATTGTCAGAAACTCTCAATGGATGCCTGCATGCACGCGGTCCAAAATGAAAGGCTTCCATTAAGAGTAGTTGTGCAAGTCCTATTCTCTGAACAGGTAAAGATAAGCAATGCATTAGCCAGCAGTAGTACTTCTCTGAAAGATGTTCATGAGTCTCACTACTACCACCAACCAGTGATCACAAATAGAAAAACCCTTCTAGAAGGGACACCCCAATCATTCCAAGCAGGATGGGAAAGTGCAAAGAAAGACATTAACACACTGAAATTTGAGCTTGAGGGTGTGAAAGGAAAGTACTTGGAGATGCAAAATGATATGGAGAATTTGCAGAAGCAGTTTGATAAGATGTTGAAGCAGAAGCAAACATCAGGATGGAGTATTGGGTGGAAGAAACTGAGCAAGAAGCTCACAAAAAAGACAAATGTAGAAAGTAATGATGATATTGAACCACAGATAATTCCAGATTCATCAGAATTGGACAGGAAGACTCAGAGAAGATGGAGAAACTCAATATCATGAAAGATGGGGAAATCTGATCAATCTTTGAAGATGATGATGTTTCTCATTCTATTCTTTCTTTATAGCTGCATGAATGTCTGTCACCAAAGTAAACAATGTTCTTGTTCCAAATGGCACTTGGATTTCTGTAAAGAGTATCATTTTATTTTTGGTTTTATGATAATACATATGAGATGAAAATTCTAAGATGCATAAGAAAAAAGGTTCACTACGGTTTTCGAGGATGTGATGAACCATTGAACTGGAACCATAAAGGAAGAAATATAACTAACATGATGTTTTTTAACATCAATCTTCATTTTTAGATATAAATTTACATTTTCAACTGATATTCTTTAAGAAGTAAGAAATATATTAAAGAAATGAAAAACAATTTATCCATTAATTATCATTTTGAAGACTAAAAAATTTCTATAGAGAGATATGCTTTGTGATGTGCTTTTCTATGAAGATTTGGAAGCACTCACACGGCATGAGAGAGACAATGCTACTTTTGTTGATTTATGTGACCAAGATATAGACTCTTACTTTACAGATATACTATTTCCCAAAATTTGTTTGGTGACAATGGTGGTTTATTAGATAGATAGTACATACTAACACAGTAGGGCCTTCAAATATTAGTTATTGAAAAGTAGGGCCTTCAATTAATTAGATATTAGTCATGCTTTCAATAACTACCCATTGCTGCTTATTGTGCTAAATACCAAATGCTTTTGCATAATTGCATGGTCACATAATGAAACCCCGACTGTTTTAAATAATAAATAAGAAAGGGAGAGGAATTGCTGGACCCTACAGTTTAATAATTATGCTGATGGAATTAATCATGCAAGACTCACTAAATTCATCTGAATAGATTCATTGAGTCCATATATACCCAAATCCAACACACATATGATTCAGGTCAGAAAAAAAAAACACACACACACACATATGATTGTTTTGATATTATAAATTATTATTTCCAATTTTGCAATGAACTAATTAATCAAAGACCACAATATGCCTTCAAAGCATATTTCTGTGATTGTCCCTCTTTGGTGTACAAATACTTGATGAAGTCATCGTAATCATAGGGCTTATAGAGCAGAGGGTGTTCTTCATCTACCAATTCCTGAGGAGCTTTTATAATGTACCCTCCTTTTGTTATTGAAAATAGTCCAATTGTGTATCTTGTTTCATTTCCTTTAATCATCACTCTATGAAATGCTGAATGTAACCTCCCATTTGTCCATGCCTGCAACATTTCATTAATTTCTTTAGCTTCATTTCTCCATCTCTCTCTGCTTAGATCGATCATCCTTACAAAACTGACATACATTACTTTAATTTCTTACAAGCTTTCTGTTTACAGCTCAAATTCAAGTACTTATAACCATAAAAAAAAGGGCGGTCCGGTGCACGAAGCTCCCACTAGGTGGGGTCTGGAGAGGGTCAAGATGTACGCAACTTACCCCTGTTTTGCAGAGAGGCTGTTTCGAAGATTTGAATCCGTGACCTCTAAGTCACCAGGCAGCAACCTAGGCTCATCCTCTCAAGTACTTATAACCATAATTATGAAAATTGTACTGGACCTATACGGGTTCATCCGGTTCTTAATGAGTCCAGTACAGAACAATCCTTATACCCTCCAATAAAAAAACAGTCAAGTCCACAAACTTATGTTAATTCTAAGATTAACTAGTGATGATGAAAGAAATTAAATGGAACCTCATAATAAGAAAAACTTACTATTTGGTTCCTTAATTTGTATCAAGTCAACTAATTAGACTCTGAATAATCAAAACATATGACCTAGTCTCTGAATTATTGCATTCATTAACAATTTGGTCCTTGGGTCAAATTCAGGGACTAAATGATAAAAGTTCAGTACAAATTTAGGAACCGAAAAGTAAAAATTATTTAATACAAATTCAAGGATCAAACAATATAAAATCAGTTTAAATTCAAAGACTAAATCGTTCACAATAAGAAAAGAACGTACGTGGAAATTGTCGCCATTGAAGACCACAAAACTGTGAGGTGAGGAGGGGTGGTAAGTGATCCATTTTCCATCTTTGGTTTCAATCTCTAAACCCCCAACTTCATTTTGGTACAGTATGGACACTGTAGTCCTGTCTGTGTGTCCAAAAAGACCCAGTTTTGCCTCTTGAGTTTCAGGAGCATGATATTTCAAAAGCCCCACAAGGTAATTTGTAGAATTCATGTGTTCCTCATAGTACTTTTCTACACCCAAACTCTCCAATATCATTTTTCTCACTGTCTCATCCAAATATGACATCTGCTCCAAGAAGTGTTGTATTGTTTTTCTGCCAATAATATAAGCAAAAAAAAAAAAAAAGGAAAAAAGGCAAATAAGTACACAATTTAATTAAACTACAGGAGCACTAATTAAAAATAACCAAATAACCAATCAAATACGGATAACATTCTTTAGTTTTGTTTGGTATGAAATCCACTAATCTAAAACACCTAATCACATGTATAAACATTTTAGGTACGTTAAAATTAAAATGAGACCTGAAATTATTAGAGTTATTTCTTTCAGGCCACAAGGTTCTTTCCAAGCGTTCTATGTTGTGAGTGAGAAAAGGATCGTTTATGGCCAATCTCTCATGAAGTGGGAGAATAGGCCTTTGGCCAACGTAACCATGGAAAGGCCTATTGGTTATATCACAAGGGACATTATTATAGAGAAGCTTGTTTTCAGAAGGGACATCAAAAGCCTCTTTGAGTGTTAAAAATAAGGATTCACGAAGGTTTAAAGGGACCTTATCAAATAAAGCCTCAAAGCAACCATACTCTTCAAGGGCTTTGTGGACTTTGGATTTGACTGTCTCCCACTCATTATTATTAGGGTTTTGGTTTTGGCCTCCCAACCGAAGTTTATTGAAGTCAATGATTGGAAGCTTTGGAATGCTTTCTGAACTCATTATTTTCTTCCCGTTTTATTATACCCCTGTATATCTATCTATGTGTTCTTGAGTCTTGATCTTGCTATGTATATATAGCAATTCATGTAGGCTTTGCATGTGTTGCAAAGAAAAATTAAGAGTAAACCTACTATTTGGTCTCTCCTTTTTCAGCGTTTTAACTATTTGGTCCCTGCATTTTTGAAATAGACTATTGAGTCCCTCAATAATTACAAATGTTAACTCGTTAGTCCCGGTAACCTATGGTCGTTACTAACAGTGATGACATGACCGAACATGGTTCCTAGCACGAAGGTGAAGCTGGTCTGCAAGAAGCCCATCGTATCGTCAGATTCTACAGATTTTACAAAACATTCTGGGAATTGTCGAAGATGTGAGCGGACAAACAGGGGAAGAGGGACCAAATAGTTGAAATGTAAAACCAGAGCCAACTCAGATTTTAATTTTAAAATTAAGGGACTAAAATACTAAATAGTTAAACATGTGGCATTTAATGTGCCACATATGCACTTAACCGCTAAGTCATCACTGTTGATAACAGAGATAACCGACAGGGACTAACGAGTTAACATTTGTAATTATTGAGGGACTAAGTAGTCTATTTCAAAAATGAAGGGACCAAATAGTTGAGACACTGAAAAATGAGGGACCAAATAGTAAGTTTCCTCTTAATTCATTTATTTGAAAAATATCCTTAATAAGTTAATATATCATCCAAGATTGCTGGACCGAATCAAAAATAAAATAAATTTAGCTATGTTTACTGCTTGACCTTTATTTATTATTTAACGTTAATTAATTAAGGGGAAAATGTAATAAGACCCTTGAACTTTGGGTCATTTGGAAGTAGGCCCTTGAATTATCGATTTTGAAAATCAAATCCTTAAACTTTAAAGGTTTAGGAATTAGATCCTTCCATCTATTTTTTTCACTAACGGTGTCAATTATTATTAGGATAAATTACACTTTGGTACCCTGTGATTTGGCCATATACCAATTTGATACCCTGTGGTTTAAAAAGTGACATTCTGGTATTCTGTGGTATTCTCCATCAACACTTTGGTACCTTGAGCTTTAATTTTGTTAGAAAGTTAACAGAAATTGGAATTTTTAGAGCTATTTTGTAATTTTAATCATAGCAACTTTTGCAAAAATTATATATGGACCCCCAATATTTTCAAAAAATTACAAATAGGTCCCTAGATACATATTATCTAGGGACTAAAATGAAAAATATAAAAACTTTTTGGGGTCTAAACATAATATTTGAAAAATATAGGACCAAAGATAGAATTACAAAACAGTCCCAATTCTGGAAAAATTTTGCAATCTAGTCCTATTAAGATCTAAACTTTTGTGTTTTTAAGGACTATTTTGGAGATATTTAAATATTTATAGGTGTTTTAGTAATTTCAACCTCTTTCCTGCATTAAAACTGTCTTTTATCTCCCAGAGATAGTTAAAATTATGAAATAGCCCAAAAAATGCCAAATGACCTACTTCCACAGGGTATCAAAGTGTAATTTATTCTAATAATAATTAACACTGTTAGTGAAAAAATGGATGGAAAGATCTAATTCCTAAACCTTCAAAGTTTAACGATTTAATTTTCAAAATTGATAGTTTAAAGACCTACTTCCAAATGACCCAAAGTTTAAGGGGGTCTTGTTACATTTTTTCCATTAATTAACCGCTTCAAATTGTTATTTCATCAAAATCTTAAATTAGCCCCAAATATATGGGATAAATTTCAAGTTGCTCCTAGATGTTTTATTTATTTCAAATTGATCTTAGACATATTTCTATAATTTCTCAAACTAATCACAAACTATTGAATATAATCATATTTTTGCCCTATCCACTTTTATAAATTTAGTCATATCTCGCCAAAAGTAATTTGATCTTTATAATATAAAATATGTTATTTAATTTTAAAAAAATAATTAATATTTTTGTATATTAATAATTTCATATGATTAAATCATTGATTGGTTGAATTGACACCGGTGAGAGTGATTAATTAATATTTTACTTTCATGCGGGACCTTAACACAATTATATTACATTTTTCTTGAAATCGACATTAAAAATAAATAAATGTCATTGAAAATTATTTTGAAGTTTGAACAGTAAATTATTAAAATAAACATTATAAAATTAATTTCTCTTAATTGTTGTTGATGGATGTTGCTGTTGGTTCTTCTGCTGATAGGGAAGGTATTGGCTGAGTGTTTGTTTTTTTATTTTTGTTCTTTGTATTCTGATTGCTAATATTCTCTTTGCTGGCCAATCAAAATCAACAGAATTTTGTCTAAACAGAAAACGATTACTCGCCGTCTATCCACCACAGTCGAAATAGACTTGTTTATATGATAGATGATTGCAATTTACAGGCAAATTTGTCTATATTAGTATTTTTTTTTTACAAAAAGAAAAAAGATATTTAATTAAAACTTTCTTATTTTTTTGTTAAAGTCCCTTTCTCATACATACAGATACTGAATCGCACAGAAAAATAATATTCGGGGTCCTATCAGCAGTTNGTGCTTCTAAAAAATTATTTATTTATAAAATGTCCCAATTTTTTTTAAAAAAAAAGTTCGGATAAAATACAACATTTACAACTATCCATCTTCACTTAGTTCTTACGCGGAGAAACTAAGAAACTTATGAAAGTTTTTTGCTTAAGAGCAAAAAATGAAAAAAAAAACATGTATTTTAGTCCGAGTAAAAACTTTGTTCTCTTTGCATGCAAAAATATATATTTTGCCTCCCGCCTTTGTTTCCTCTCTTCACTTTCTCTTGATTCTTATGTAGGGAAATTAAGAACTTATTGAAAGTTTTTTACTTCAAAACAAGTGAATAAAAAGAACGTGTCTTTTTGTCTAGGTGAAAATTGTTTTGTTTTTTAAAATACATGTATGTAGAAATGAATACAATCCTTTAATTGAGTTTTAGCTTTATCTATCACAATGTAGTCCTTCGGCTAAAAAAGGTAAAGTATTGGCCTTTTTCATCGCAATGTGATCCTTCAACTAGTGAGGTTTCAATTTCCTCTGTCGCAATGCAGTCCTTCAACTTAGTTTAACCAACTTATTAATTAAGACATGTATGAGAGGGAAATCATCCAAGTCAAGTGTTCATCTCAAAGATAATGGCATAAACTAGACCGAATCATGTTTTGGATTAACGGTGAAACAAATGGAAAAATTTGAGGACCAAAACAGGATTCACCTTATAGTTTGAGGACCAAAATGAGATTTTGACCCCTCTTTTTTTTCTTTTTCTTTTTTCTTCTCTTTTGGAGAGTAATTAACTAAAGGAAACAATATAATGTTCTTGTTTCCAAATGGCACTTGAATCACTGTAAAAGGTACCATTTTTTTGCTTTTGGTACAAGTAATAATAGGTACCATTTATTTATGTTTTATGATGGTAATACATATAAAAATAGAAATTCTGATTATAAGATGCATACACTTCAGAATGGTTTATGAGGATGCCATATTATCAAAACATAGATCATAAACGAAGAAATATGATTAGATATTATTCTAACATAATCATGTCATCTGCATAAAAATTCTTAGTAACCTCAACATTAGTTTCAAGGCTAATATTGTGATGTTTTTCACATCAATCTTGATTTTTACATATAAATTTACATTTTCAATTGATACGCTCTCAAAGAAATGAAAAAAAAAAACAAAATTTGATCTATTAATCATCATTTTTAAGACTAAAAAATTTCTCTAGAGTGATATGCTTGTGATGTCCTTTTCTATGCAGATTTGGAAGCACTCACATGGCATGAGAGAGACAGTGCTACTATATATTGTTGATTTTTGTGACCAAGATAGACTCTTACTTTACAGATATGCCATTTCCCAAAACTAGTTTGGTGACAATGGTGGTTTATTAGATAGATAGTAGTACATAATAACACAATAGGGCCTTCAATTAATTAGATGAGTCATGTTTTCAATAACTATCCATTGCTGTTTATTATGCTAAATACCAAATGCTTTTGCATGATTGCATTGTCACATGATGAAACCATGATTTTTTTTAAATAATAAATAAGAAAAAGAGAGTACCTACTAGACCCACCAAATTAATCATTCAAGACTCACCAAATTCATCTGATGGTATTCACTGCAAACTTGTTTTGGAAAAAAAATTATATAATTTCCAAATTTTTTAAAAGAAAACACGTTTTAGTCTTGCTGAAATATGTAAAATGCAAAATTGTAGACTAGTCTTAATATAATAATGAATATTTGAAAACCTGGTTGCTTTAGTCAGCAAATGTAATGAAGTCCATTCCTCCATAGTCCATATTTTAATGTAATCATACATTTGTTAGAAGTTAGAACTAAATAAAAGTTTTGGTTCCTCTTGCAACAATTATGAATGTCTGAAAGATTTTACTCACAATACATTTCTTCATAAAGGGCCAGAATAGAATAGGTAATTTATAACAAGTGCATAATCTTGATTTCTGATGGTATCCGAACCCATAATAGAAATATGTAAATTTTAATGTGGTCTTTGAATCACTAATTTTTATAAAGTAAATGCAAAATTTTCAACAGAATTTGTGTGAATTTTGAACTCTTAATCTAACAAGCTAAGGGGTTTTTTTTTACCATATATCAAAACTTTAAAACACTGTTAAAGATTGTGATTTTTCTTACTTTCTTTGAGATTTTGTTTGATTTTTTGAAAAGCAAGCAATAACCAATTTCAGTATACATAGGAAAGAAATGAAAAGATAATTTTAGTGATATACCCTCATCAAGCTGAGAAAACCCTACTATATATGGATTATTTCTACTTCTTTCTTGAATAAATGATATAGTTCAATTTTGATATCCTTCCACTTAAATATCATACATATTACACTGAACGATAGAGAAAGCTTTTCAAACAAAATAGTTATTGACAGTACAAAAGACAACAAAAATAGACAAGGCAATGTTACAAGCCATCATTTACGCACCAAATACTCATAATAGATACACTCACTCAAGAAACCTTCAATAGTCAAAGAAGCTTAACATGTAAAACAAATCAACCTTTTTTTCCTGCAAATGGAGAAACAAATAAAGGGCCCCATAATGACATGATGAAGCCATCCCCAAATGCACTTGGTGCTTTAGAATTTATGGCAGCATGATATGTGAGCAGTGTTTGAAAGAGAGGATAAAAGAAAGCATGAAAATGAAGAATATGAAGGTGGGACCCCAGTTACCTAACGCGCATGCATTTCAATCAACAAGAGAGTTCTACATTTGAGGATAAAAGTGCCCTCATTTGCATACACTATAGCCCACCACTATCATTTCTTCCCATCTCTTCAATCTGTGAGCTTTATAATCTTTAACTCTCCAAATTAAAGCTAAAAGATAATGATTCCGGTTTTTCCCCATTGTACTGCACCATCTATCACTGCTTTTGTTCCTCTATTGGCTAGCCATTTGTGCACCTTGAGGAAGAGGATTAAAGGGAAGAAAAGAAAAAGCCTTAACCCAAAGGTCAGAGATTCAAATCCTGACTTTAATTATGAATCGGCCTTAAATCCTTGAACCAGTTGTCTCATCCATCGAAAGAATTATTCATATTATTGTCAATGGTAAAGTTGATGCCCGGTGACCAAGAGGTCACGAGTTCAAATCTTGGAAACAGCCTCTTTGCAAAGCAAGGGTAAGGCTGCGTACATCTTGACTCTCCCCAGACCTCACCTAATGGAAGAATCATGCACTGGGCCGCCTTTTTTATTGTCAACTGTGATACCTTGGTTATGACGAGAAAAAAAGAAAAGCAAGCTCTGCCGCGAATTTGGGCATCAAAAGTTTTGAGATTTTGGTCAATTTCATTTTGGTCACCAAATTGACGCGGGAATTAAGTTCTCAAGACCTCTCAAAGATTCATGTACTTTATCCTTCTTCATTTGAATATCACCCACCATTGAATATTTTACCTCTTGTAGAGATTGCTCAGCAGAACACATTCTGTTGCTGACATAATTTGATTCAGCATCACTTGCATTCTCACAAGATTCATCCATGGGTGATGATGATGATCTTCTCTCACCATCATTTAACTTCTGCCTTTTGATTGGCCAATTAGAGCTACAAATCTCCTCCTTAGTATCTTCAGAATGTTCATTCATAAGATAAATCCTTCCTGTTGGCATTATTGGAGAACGACCAGTACTTTTTATCTCATCATCATCATCATCATCATCATCATCATCATCATCATCATCAATATAATCTTCAACATCATCATCTGAGTAGAGTAATGCATTGATTTCTTCTGTGTCTTCATGCATTTCACTTTCTTCATCAACCATATGATTCTCATTGTACTCTTTTGGTAAACCATACTTATTGGAATAACTTTTAACCATATGAATTTCCTGTCCCTCATTCAAATCATCACAAACTTGACCTAATTCCATAGCAGCAGAAACCAAACTCTGATCAAGAGGGAAGACAGGACTATAAAATACCCTGGTCTTATTACCCGAGCGATCAAAAATAATTAATTTTTTCTCCAAAGATAAGGGATCTTCATTTTGCATGGCTCCTCCAGTAAGTGTTTCTTTTAAACATAGTTCCAAATTTGGATACTGAAGGAATACTGAAAATTCACAGTATGCAGGAAAGACACAGTTTCTAGCATTTTGATAAGCAGGAAGCCTCGGCTCCAGCAATGATCGCCGAGCCACGGGCTGTGGACTAGGCAAAGACATGTCAGCCTTAAACATCCAAGCAAGAGAAAAACCTGAAAAATAAAAAAACAATGGAAATGACCACTCAATCATCAATACTAATATGAGAACCTTTCAGTTGTAATAATGAGAAAATGATATTTTAAATTACATACCAAGAATTGAAATACTATGGTATGCTCCAATTGGGATCTTCAGTAACTCTCAAGAACAAAGAATATAAAAAGGAAAGCTACAAACTCCAGTTAAATGAGAAACAAATGCGAAGATCAGTCTACGTAACAGGCTTAAGCAAATGACGAAAATACTCAGCCTGCAAGCGTTGGAAGAAAATATTCATAAGCTCTTAAAGAGTTAAAACTATATGATCACATATTTTACTAACTAGACAAGTTTTTATATTGTTTTTTCTGAAATCTTGCAACATATTACTAACCTGACAATCGTGCAAAGGTTGAAAGCATGCTATCACTCTAACAACAATTGTTGGTTCACCTTCAATGCCATTTTCGTGTTTTAATGCCCGGAATCTTGTTTGGCTCGCTGCTTGGCACACCATAACGACTTTTGATTGATGTTAAACTACTATTTAGTGAAGTGAGGACCAGAGAATTGTTCTCAACATACAGTATAGTGAAGAAATCAAAGCTACAGCTAGAACAAAAGAACAGTATTAGAAGAAGACACTTAATCCTATATTTTAGCCAATTCTATACTTATCAGCTGAAATGACCAAACGGTGATTAGAGTCCATGAGAAGTAACTAAGAAACAAGGGATCAAAAAAGTATATATAAGAAAAGGAGAGGAGAAATGGGAATAATTAATGATCTACTGGATAACTTTACAATACAAGTTCAAGCATACAACTTTGCGGAACACATTAACTGAAAGACCCAACCAACGCATCCTCAACCTCAAGTATCCCCTGAAACAACAGCACAACATAGAGCAAATCAACAAACAATGTGGCTTCATTTTGCCAGAGACTCTTAAATAAGGTGAAAAGCTCATTTTGATTCCTGAACTATAAGGTAAATTTTGTTTTGGTCCCTAACTATTTTTGGTTCTGTTTTGGTCCTCAAACTTTTCCATTTGTTCCACCATTAGTCCAAAGCGTGATTCTATTTGATTTCTGCTGTTATCTTTGATTTGAATAACTGAGATAAACGATTTCTCTTTCATATGTCTCAATAAGTGAGTTGGTAGAAAAAAAATCGTGTAGATCAGGTGTCTAACTCAAAGATAATGGCAGCAGACACAGAATTACGATTAGCACTAACGGTTGAACAAGTGCAGAAGTCTAAAATAACAGCAGAAGAAAGGAAATATCAATAAGCATTGAGTGACTGGATGAACAGCTGTACATTTCTTTAACACAAAACCCCCATAATATCAAACGATCATATGTTCATTCCAAAACAAAGTTCAATTTGGAGATCCTAGCAGCAACCCAGTTCAAAGCTTTACATATATATATATATATATATTTTTTCTTTTCTAAACCCTTTAACCAGAAACATGAAAACAAGGGTATATAGGAAATTAATTAGCATTAGTAATTTTAGGATGAGATGATGAATGAGTTTGTGCGATGCTTACAGATGGATTAGAGTGAAAAACAACACCCAAGTCAGAGAAGAGAACACAGAGATGAAAGTGTGTGAAGAATGAAAAGTATGAAACTTTGTGTTGATGAGAGATAGCTGGAAATTTGTAATGGTGGATGATAAGGTTATAAACACAACCAAATTTGACTTTTGCCTTCACTTTTGTGAACAGTTGCGATTCATACCAAGTTACCAACTCATCTAGCTAACAAAATCAACTTTTTTACATGCCAACGCGTGTTCAGTATTGTAAAAACTAAAAACTACAAAGTGTTTGAATATCTAAAGAATCTGATTTTTTTTTTTAGCATGCATGATTTAAAACAACCTTTTCTTCTTTTGTTTTTATAATGTTTCAAGAAAAAGGTATTTCAAACTGTTGGGCTTAGTCATTGAAAGTCCCACATCGATTGGGAAAAACATTGAGGGGGTGTGAGGCTTGTATAAATATGAGTGAGATATGAGCTTCTAAGGCACCACAACTTACATAGAAATCCTAATGGGTGTATTGGGGTTTGGGTAGTTGTGAGTCATTTTTTAGAGAGGGTTTGCAATTTTCTCCAGTCAAAAATTGTATTGAGGAGGGTTTGTAATTTTTCTGTGCAAAAATTACAGATAGTGAAGTTTGTCCCAGAGGGGGATCGTGGAGTAGGTCTTGAGGCACCGAACCACGTTAAAGATTTGTGTTCGTTTCTCTGTTTCCTCTCCCTTTATTTTTTGTGTGGGTTGCGCTTCCGCCCAACACAAACCGTAACAATAGCAAAAGCTAAACCTATTTGAAGAAAAGTTGATTCTAAAAACTAGCAAAAGCATCAAAGCAATCTATCAACTATATTAAAAAAAAAAAGACTTTTACATATTTTTTTGAAATATATGTTGTTTTTAATAATTGATCATATAATTTTTTTTCAGCAAAAGCTCCAGCACAGACTATTAATGTTTGTCTACAGTATAACGTTACTTTCAATTGTGTACTATATATAAATATCCAAAAATTGTGTACAACAGTATAATTGTGTACTTTTAATTAATCATAATCTTCATGGCCAAAATCAAATTGCCTTCTTTCTTAGTCCTTTATACCTCTAAAAATAAACATTAAAAAACACAAAAAGAAAGGAAAAGAAAAAATTAGAGTAGTTAGCTTAAGAAATCAATTGATGGTGACCCCTTGGTGATTATTATATCAAAAGCATGAGCATTCTCAACCTCAACATGTGGTTGAATAGTTATAGTTAGAATAATATAAAAATTATTATTATTATGATTCAAACAACATATTGCTGAAGCAAGAGTCACACACAGATCACAAGAGACACAAACATGTGCCTTTCACTTATGAATCATCTGACCCGTACTCAACTCATTACCAATATAATTTGTTATTAATTAATTAACCATTCAATTAATTATGAAGTTCAAACAATCTTCAAGGGCCCAATTTCCCTCCAACCATAGCAAAAAGCACTGTGCCACAAGGTGCATTGTATGTAATATTAATGAATGATATACAACATATATATACAAACTTAGAAAAATGCTAGAGCCAACATATATATACACTCATGCATTTTGATTGCAAAGAAAAAGCCAAAAAGAAGGGAGAAAAATAGAAGGTAGGGGCCAGAAAGTTTAAAATATTAGAAATTAAGAATTATAAATGTATAATGCTTTATTTTTTTTTAGGGTTAAAGGTTCATTTTGGTCCTAAATGCTGGCAAAATGTTTCATTTTGGTCCAAACTATTGAATATGACTCGTTTCGAGTTCAAATGTGACGAGTTTAAAGCTACATATTGTTCTCAAAGAATAATTTTGCTATCAAGTTTGGGTCGTCAGCAAACAAGGTCAAATCAGTCCTAAAAGTAGACTTCTCGTTTCATGGTCAAACAAACAAAGTTGATCATATCTCTCTCGTTTCAAACTCGAATCGAATTCAGAGTTATGAGTTCCTCTTAATAAGTACTTTGAACTTGAAATGAGAGACGAGAGATATATGACCAAATTCAATAATTTGGGACCAAAATGAACATTTTACCCACATTTAGGACCAAAATGAAACATTTTGCCAACATTTAGGACCAAAATGACTCTTTGACTTTTTTGAGCCATCACAATTAAAAATGTTATATATTAGTTGATAAATTGAAGTCTATTTATCTTTAAAACAAGAAGTATAAATCTCAATATACAATTAGCAAAAATAGTGGCTGTAGTTTAGTGGTAAGAATTCCACGTTGTGGCCGTGGAGACCTGGGCTCGAATCCCAGCAGCCACATGTTTCATTTTCATTTTTGAAAACTTGCCATTTTCCCAGTGCAACGACGACGTTTTGCAATAGACATGATCCCCCAGATTCCAGAATAGTGTTGGCATTTCGAGTGATTCTCAAGTTTTATGATCTTATTATTACCACTTTAGCTTCGTTTTGATGAACATTAGATTCATGAATTTTGAAAAGTCATGTGAATTTTTTGTTTACTTTCTATCTTTTCCAATGCTCTGTTATATATCTTATATTATATGGTTTCACTCCTTTCTGGTCGTTCATGTTTAAAATTATAGTCTATTAAATTAAAAATAAGAGAAAATTTACTATTTGGTCTCTCTTTCTTTACTAAGTTAACAATTTAGTCACTTATTTATTCTACATACATATTTGCGTGCCCGTTAGGGCACGCAAAGCCCCTAGTGTGTATATATATGAGTTAGTCTATGATGCAAAGTTTGATTCTTGACATAAGATGCAATGAGTTATGAGCCAATAAGATAATGACACGTGGAAGAGTCAGTTGTATGTAACTCATGTGACTCCATACACAGTTTTGATTGGTTAAAAAATTTATTATTTTTTTATTATTTTTCAACATTAAGTTACATCAATGGTTATAATTATGCCACATCAGCAATTGCATCGCATGTCAAGAATTAAACTTTCCATTTTAGACCAACCAATATACATATACTAGGGGCTTGGCGTGCTCATTAATGTTTGAATTGATTTAAAGTTAAAGATTATATAAAGTTTTTATATTGATAAATGAGTAAGTTTGGGACCAATTTGAAATTTTCTGATACATTTGGGACTAGTTTAAAATTTTGACTTAATGAGAATGAATATGGGTGATTTTTTTTACATAAGAATGAACATAGGCTAGCTAGAGAAAAGTAGGTGATTTTTTTTTTCTTTTTTAATTTTTTAATTCAATAATTTTGATAAAAAGGAACGGAGCCATATAATATAATATATATATATGAGACATAACGACTAACGTGTTAATTCACAAGTTCATTGTTATTTGCATGCATTCCTGAGACAATTTTACTATATGATGAAAAAAAATTACTCATTTTAAAATATTTTTGGATATAGTTGCGGGGTCTTGAGATTTAAAGATTCAAAGGGTATATATGAAGATGAGTGTTGTTTCTAGGGTAAATTATATTTTGATACCCTGTTCTTTAAAAAGTGACATTTTGATATTCTATTCTTTGGACTAATTTCACTTTGGTACCTTGTTCTTTCACTATTTGTTACCCTATTCTATCTTTTTTAGGGTAACAAAGTGAAATTGGTCCTAAGAACAAGGTACCAAAATGTCACATTTGAAAGAATAAGGTACCAAAATGACATTTTTAAAAGAATAAGGTACCAAAGTGTCACTTTTAAAAGAACAGAGTACCAAGTGGAATTGGTCCATAGAACAAGATACCAAAGTGTAATTTACCCTTGATTTTATTACACGCTTGAGAACTGACATGAGAAAAATATTTATTTATTTATTATTTTACATCTGAACATGTTTTAAAACTCACAATTAATTCATGTTTGGTGTTTTTGTCCATTATGGAAATGCCAGATTTGTCGGTAAGCATATTCTTACTGTTCATAAACGAATAATTGTTTCACTGTTCATATTGTTTTGAGTTCTAATCTCAGTTTATATAAAGATGTAGGCAAATACACTAAACATGGTTTAATTTTTTACTTCACTAAACCAAATTTAGAATAATACACACACACAATTCATCACTCAATAACATTTTTTTTTCCATACATCAATATTGATCACCAGAAATGTGGGAAACATAAGATTACACATATGAATAACCAGGTTTTGCATGATCAAGGCATAATAGCCTCCTAACATTCTACTGAAAACAAACAGAGAAGTAAGCATGAACATGAACCTTTATTTTTCTGCACATACATTTATATATAAATATAAATGTCCATGGTAGAACATAGAAAGTACCAAAATACCCTCAGGGATTGGTTGTTGATATGATTGGAGTTGGAGGGAAGAGTGGAATATTGGGGATATTGGAGGGTATATCTGGAAGAGGAACAAGTGGAGGAGGCAATTTGTACTCTGGCCACTCAGTCCCTGGAGGAAAAGGAGGAAGGTTTCCACCAAAATCAGGAAATGATGGAGCCAAAAGCTTTCTATTAGTATTACCAATGGCTTCTACCTTGCAAAATGTCACAACAATGAAGAAAAAGCAAGCAAAGAGAAGCAAACGATTAGTGAAAGAGGCCATGATATATATTTCTATTTGGGTATGAAGTTATATGGGAGACAGAATGGAAAAGTATGAGATTGATTGACACAAAAACCTCCATGCCTTTGGGGTATTTATAGGGAAAACTGTTTTGGATATGATATCCAATCTTGAAAATGAACTAGATTAGCATATTAGACACTGTTATTAGTGAGAGTGTGAGACAATCGCATGTTTTATTTTTAAACATGATTTAGTTAAAGTTAAAACCTCATTTTTGGTTTTTATATATGGGTCAGATTTCACTTTAATTTGATCCTCTTTTTTGTTTGTTTTTTTCAAGTGATTCTTTATGCTTCTATATATATATATATATATATATTTATTTTTGGTCTCAAACTCTCTTTCTAATCATGATTTGACCTTTTGTTGGCTGCCTTAACTAGACAGAGAAAATACTCATTAAGTAACTCTAAACTAGTCATCTTCAGGCTTAAAACAGGAGAGAATAACCAATTTTACTCATTTTTTTTATAAGAAAGACAGAGTCAAAAGTTAAATACTTAAATACATCCAAACTTGAAAAGTGAAAGGAAAACATGTCCAAACTCAAAAAATAATCAATTTTCCTCATTTAGTCATGAAACGAGTGACTCACTTTATGAGTCTGATTTAATCTTATTTGTTAATAACTCTAACTGGGTGGAGAAAGTATACATCAGAAGCAACCATTAGCTTCACACTTATCAAATGGAAATTTGTCTCATACATAAAGGACCAAAATGAAATTTGGCTGATTGTTGGGGTCTCAGCAACCCACGTAGAAGAAGAGGCATTCGATGATGTAACTTGTTGTTTTGTTTTAATATATTCCCCTTTAACGAAAAAAAATTGAAATTTTAACATTTAGATAGATAAAGAGTTAGAATATATATTTGGAAAAGAATGAGGGATTATAAACGTAGGGTTATAAATGGCGTCAAATGTTGTTGTGCAATGCATATAAACAGATGTGAAGATGACCCACATTCTGCCTTTTCACTTAATGTGCGTGTTTAACTCTCTAGTTAGCCATCTTTTTCCTGTGTTTCAACCACAAGATAGCTGACTGTTCTACATATATAAATATGATACCTACAAATTTGGGCATCTCTGTTTTTCATCTCATTCCACCCTTTATAATGTTAATGCAATAGGGTAGGGTACTTATAATGTGAGTATAGTTAGATTTTTTCCCTCTTCTATACAACATAATCTAGCTACCTTTCTTATAGGCTATAGCGACGTAGTTTAACGTTATGATCCATTATGGTGTTTGGGAAATTAATCACTTATTCCCATTAACGTTATCTTTTATCTTCATGTGAAACAGAAAAGATAACGTTAATCAAATTAAAAGTTCTCTTTTCTGTTTCACATGAAGAACAGTGAATATCTAAATTTTAATTTGAGAGTCTACCTTTTTTTTATGGTTGTTGAAAAGAGAGGATTCCAAACATGGTAGTGCAAAATATATGTAAAAAAAAAAAGATTTATCAATGCAGAAGGGTCTAAATAACAAGTAGTTTGATATGACTTTTATTTTCATGAGAAGACTTTCTCACCATAACTAAGTGCATAATACAGGTTAAGTCTGTATTAGTCAAAGCAAAACCTTGAAGACTATATGTGCAAAAAAAAAAGTTTGAGATATATATATCATGTTTTATTTTATCATGTTTTATTTTATATATCATGTTTGATATATATATATATCATGTTTTATTTTAATTTTTAATATGTAATTTAGGGATATGGAAAATTAAAAGACTTCAAGATTATATAAAATTAATTAATAATATAGATGAAAATAATCTTAGCAAAAATTATTGATGGTAGGTAAATTAATAACCAACTGCAGCTTGAAATTATTGTTAGAAGTAGTAATGAAGGTTCTTTAATGGGGCACAATTATTTACTTTATAGTATCATCATGGCTAGAATTGTCCACCATGCCATCGGCATTACTCACTTGGTCCCAGATTTGTTAGGTCAAGGTTGAGTCTAATTATTAATTAAAAGTAGGCTAATTAGTTAGCTCCATTTTAAGATAAATTCAATGGGACTACATCAATTATTGAATAGATGTATTTACAAATCAATTATATGTCTACACGTGTCTGTTTTTCTTTTTTGGGTTCCTCAATTTGTGTGATTAGTTTTATTTAGGCCAAAGTCTCAAATTGGTCCCTTATATATGGGATAGATTTCAAATTGGCCCATTATCTTTCATTTGATTCAGGTTGGTCCTACATGTTTTAATGATGTTTCAAATTGATTCAAAAAATATTAAATGTTGTCATATCTCTCTCTCATTTTTCAAGTTTGAATGGGATGAAGTTTCTTTTAGCGGATACGTTGAAACCATCAACAAATAATGTCAAATCGAGTTCTAAAAGTAGATAACTCGTTTTCACAATCAAACAAGTGAAATTGATCATATTTCTCTCGTTTCAAATTTGAATGCGACAAGTTCGAGTACTAACTCTTAAAGTGTTCTTTCTCTCTCAAGTTAAGATCGCTAGTAAATAAGGGTAAATCACATATCAAAAGTAAGTTTGAGACCAATTTAAAACATCATAGAAGCATGTAAGACCAATCTAAATAAATAAAAAAAATAAGGAATCAATTTAAAATCTACCCCATACATAAGGGACCAATTTAAAACTTTGACCTTTTACTTAAATGAACTATTTTATAAATGTGTTATGTAAGGTTTTTAGTATAATATATTTAACTAGAGTCACTTGATTTAGTGATAGGTGTGAATCTTACATTTGGACATAAAAATATTTTGTAACAAATCGTGTATCATTAAATGGAGGATTTACGACAATAAGATTAATTATCCCTACTAGACACAAGTGGTGGGTATCCTATTTTTTTTTTTTAAAAAAAGTATAATATATTTGCATTTTAGTTAAATTTTCTTGATTTATTTAGATTAACCAACCAACTTAGAAGTTCCTAGTTAATTATTCTTGGTACTCTTATTCTTTTTTTTTTTTTTT